>JAWXYG010000004.1:3005000-3237500 GCA_034222035.1 Acacia crassicarpa
TGGATGATTGTTTCCATTCTTTGTGCAATAATAGAGTGATCGGACTGGATGGTTGCTTAACTTTCAGGGATGAGCAACTTTTGAGTCAGGGGTTGGCACTGAATGACAGCCTGCAACGTGTACTTGGCCGACATTATGATATCCAGAAAGGAACTGTTAATTCAGGTGCAACTGCAAGAGGAACTGAGACCTCTGTTCTTCCACTTGTCAATGTAAGCCATGAGGATGATGAGTCAGAAGACGACTTTGATCAGTTAGCTCATAGGTGAGTCCAAAAGCTATTTATTTTATTAGTAAAGTTATTTATGGGTTTGCTATCTTGTCCTCTAGTAAAGACATGACGTTGAGAAAATTGGAAAAAGCTTGATTAGATGATGCTGAGCTGTAAAAGAACATTCATTTGATATTTGTTTCCTTGCAGAACTCGTCACAGAATACTTGAAACTGTTTTACATTTTGTTTTTTATTTTTCCTGTTTCTTGTCACTTTCTCTTGTCCTGCTTAATGTACTCGCAGTCACACAGGCGCATAATTAGGCCACCCATAATTGGCAGAGATACATTCGTTTGATACACTTTAGTTGACATATCTCCCTTTGCATCCAGTTTTACCATTGTGATAAATGTGTCAACATCATATATGCAGGTCAAGAGATACTAATGCACTGGGTCGTAAACCAGCCAATGAGAAGGCGGAAAGCGTGAGAGTCAATCAAATTCTTCCCCCGCCACCCCCAACAAGGAAGCCCGTCGCTTCTGATTCTGGCGTGATTGACTATCTTAGTGGCGACACATACAAAGTAGACAACTCAGAACCAACCCCATTTTCGGTTCCATCTCATTCTAGCCCTCATCCTTCCTCGCCCCCTACTCACGGCATGAGTACATCGCCACCAACTTTTACCAGACAACCCATGTATGATGAACCATCGCCCCTGAGCAAATCTGCAGATCATCTTCCTCCAGCTCCCTGGGACACCCAATCTACTGGTGTACTTCCACCCCCACCGTCAAGGTATAACCAGAGACAACAGTTTTTTGAGCAGCAAGGTCCATCTCATTCAAGCAGCGGATCCAATTCCTCTTATGATAGCTTGGTGGGACAAACGCAGAATTTGTCTTTGAATTCTTCTACCCCACCCAAACAAGAGAAGCCAGAAGATGCCCTTTTCAAAGATCTGGTTGACTTTGCTAAATCGAAGACTTCTTCGTCTTCAAAACCAAATAGGTCATATTGAGAAGTTGTGTTTGTATTGCTTTTGGTGGTACAGCTTATATGCATGTTGAACGAGTTTTGCCTCGTATGTGAGATGACTATTTCATGCTTGCCCTTAGGAACTGTCGTCGTATGTGATTTTTTCCCCATGCATGTATCTAGTTTAATCCATATGCCGCATATATTCATGTATATTGATCATAAATTTGGTGACTCGTGATTTCAATAATATTGGATTCTTAGCATCCAAGTTTCTCGAGTGGCTCCATTTTTTGGGATTCTAGTCCCCGTAGCTGGCCCACAAAAGAATGGGCCCAGGACTCTGAACATGGAGGGTATAACTCAGTTCTCTTAACCCAAAATGTTAAAAGTTATTATATCAAAAAAAAAAGTTAAAAGTTAAAATAGATCTCATTTCTTAAATCAACTTTTGAGTTTGATTGCGTAATTACCGATTAAGATATTCTTAATGCTTTAAATTATTTTTTAAAGACATTATAGTTACAAAAATAAGATCTCACTAGAAAACACTTGGAACAATTAGCCATTAATTTTTCTTGAGTATTTAATTTTCATACGTTACCGTCTTGTTAGGATGTGATAATATATATATTATGAAAAAGAATATTACATACTATTTTGTTCGTAGAATATTTTATCGAATGAAATACAAACAACATGACAACCAAACATCTAATAATTCCTCCATCCGATCTTAATTATAGAATATATTTATTTTAGAGAGATTAAAAATAGAAGTTAAATTAGTTAATCATACTCATCTTCCTATCCTAATGTACATACAAACTTCGTTAACCAATTATCATGCCCATTACAGCATATTGAGGACAGCCCTTGAACTAAAGAAACAGTAGTATTATTTATGGGTCCCAAACAAACCCCATCTGTGGGCTGAGAACGTGCACATTAAAGGGACCTGATTGGATGAGCAGGGAGAGCTTGTCTGTACAGACAAACTTTGGACCATCCAGATATGATGATGATGATAATAATAATAATAATTTTAATGGGTAGAAAATATAAAATAAAGATAATCTTTCAACTAACATTTTTTCATAAAATGGCTTTTTTAAAAAAGATCTAGACTTTCTAGTTTAGATCTGAACTGTTTATAGCTCATCCGTATGAATGAGCTCTCCTTAGACAAGCGGGGAAACCAAATCCCACTTTAAAGTAGGTAGGATAAAATTCACATCATTAACCCACTTTCACATTCCTACACATTGTTCTGGTTATAACTGCGAAATCTTGTGAATTCTTTTTTTGTGAGTTTTTTTTTTTTTTTTTTTTTTTTGCGGGGGAATTAAGCTGCCTTTACTTTTCAATTAAAAATTGGGGCTAATTTAATTTTACACCATCTCATCTCACGGTTAAAAATTTTCAGTCACTCACACTTCTCATTTAAATGTTTGATGTGTTTCCTTTATTCAGAAGTCACTATTGATAACAATGACTTGAGAAATGAATAAACTATGTTAAATCCATCAATTTCTTGTTTCTATTAAGTTGCTCAAAATTATAATAATAAAAAATAGTAGAATTGAGATTTATGTGACATTAACGAGTTGTAAGCATTACTTACTTCATAGAATATATAAGTGCATTATTAAATTATTGTTGAGAAAGTATCAATAGGGGTATTTTAGAAAGAAATTGATAATAATTAAAACTTTATCTTATAATTGGGATCAAAACCAACTATCAAATGTTGTTCTATAATTAAAACCGGAGGGAGTATTAAGTTACTTCTTTTGTGAATCTCCCCTTGTTTTACAATTTAGAAGTTAGAGCATGCTATACATTCTCAATAATAACAATACATTATCTTGCTAGGCGTTTTACTGAGAACTTGGAAATAATTTCCACTATTTTGACTGTAATGAGTACAAAATTGTCGAAATGCAAGATTGAATTAAAAAGTTTTTATGTACTTATTTGCTTTATAATTAATATCGATAGATGATTGTTGGAGGAAAAAAAATATAAAAATCAGCAAAACATTTTGTGTTTGTGTGTGTGGAGGGGAATGAATTATGAATGGCTGTGACTTTTCTTATAAGCTGAGCTCACCATTTGAGCCCACCATCAAGTTTAAGAAGAGATACATTCCTTGTCACACTAATTATTGTGGAGACGCCCTGCCCACATGTACAATTGTTAATTGTTGCTCAGCCATAGCCCCGATTGACTAATATAATTAGTTAGAGTGTTTATAAGATATAGATATAAATGAGATATATAATGGCCTTTGCTATAAAGATGAAGAAAATGAAAGCCTGAGGTAATAACCCCGGCAGAAATTTAACTACCAAGAACTAATGAGGAGATTAATAGCGCGTGTGTGTTATAACAAAGAAATACGAAAGTAATAAATGATTAAGAGAGCAGGTGGCTTTAATTAATTATTTGACTGATACATGGTGATGGAGTGACGGAGCGGAGTGTATACATGTGTGTGTGTGTGTGTTATACTATGACATAATGTCGTTGCATTATTGTGTGAGATGATTATTGCAACAAAGAAGCTGATAGAGATATATATGTGTGTGTGTGTGAGTGATTAAGAGGAGAGCAAGTAACGAAGAAGAAGGCGATTGCAGGCCTGCTTCATGCGTGCACACAGTCGCGTCATTATCTTTCTCTTTATCTTCCCACTTCTTGACGCTGGCAACACCCCTTTCTTCTTGCTCATTCCTCCTCCTGCTAATTCCGGCATTTCCATCGCTCTCTTTAACTGATTCTCTATCTTTTGCCTTTGCATGTCAACTAGCCGTAGTGATATCTGATATATATATAGTGTTATAGAGAGAGAGAGAGAGAGAGAGAGGAGGAACCTTCGTGCCACCTTCTGGCGATTTGCCATTTATGTCACAGCCAGCAGACCTTAGCTTCATGAAACACCAACTATGTGCCGTACGTACTTACTTCCCCATTATATTATAACTTCACCTTCAAGTTATTTATCATCCCATGGTTAGTTTCAATTTAAATTCAAGCAATCCTGCCCTCGTATGATTAAATTAACTTCAAAAGCATTGGTAGAGTTTCGTTTTACGTTTTTCAAAATGATTTTACGCTCGTATTAGGCAAATATATATGTAGGAAGCATCATATATGTTCCGTAAAAAGTAAAACTTAAATGTGCTTTAAAAAAGAAAATTGAAGGCCCACAAGAATTAATTAAATTTACAACAGCATATTCCAAAAAATAATAATAATAATAATTAACGGTTCATCAAGCAAAAATAATATTCTTAGTATAAATTGTGAGTGTAATGTTTCAACCGTACTTTTTTCTTGGCAAATTTTTTAAAGAAATATTGCACTTTGGTCATGTTCCAATGATTGAACTACTCGAATTATACTATAAACTTTATCATATATTTAAGACATGAGGTAGTATCATTTTTAATCAGAACTTGGGAAATAACATCTACATATGAATGATGATAGTGACTTTTAACATAAATTGGCCAAATCCCTCATTCTCATCATCAACTAATAATGAGAAGATTGCATCATTATCAAGTTGATCACAAAATAAATTAATTTTAATACAGTGGTCAAATAAAGTAGGACATCACATTCGTGGAAACAAGTTTTAATGCGCACTAAAAACTCTTCACTACTACTAATAGTTCAGAAGTAATTTAGATGGCTTATCTTTTTTTTTTTTTATGTTGTACTGTACTTTTTTAAAAATTCAATTATTTTAATGCATATAGAATCTAAAATAATTATAATCTCTTAACTATAATTTTTTTGACAAATTAATTTTTTATTTAAAAATCATTTAAAAAAATCTTAAACCTAAACCATTCAAATATAAGTCTCACTATAATGAAGAGTTCTCTATGCCCATCACAATGATGAGCAGTGCACTGTAATGGTTCCCACATTCATGTTGGGAGTTGGGTCTCTGCAGATTGAAATTTATGAGTATTCTTTTTGTTTTTTTAAATTGATCCCAAACTTTGAGACGAGTTATTTTCTACAATTTGTAGTCATTATTATATCAAACCTCAATATTTGCCATGCGGACACACAGAGTATTAACTTTCAGGTCGAGCAAATTTTTTTTTTTTTTTAAATTTTTTATACTAGTTTCCAGATTTCATGCAAAACAACATGTATAGACCCTCATGCGGGAAGATCTCTCCTGAGTCCTGACTACTCTCTCCTTTTGAATTTCTTGGAGATGTAGCGTCATGTTTTCTCAAGTTAGTTGACTTGCCATTTGTAAACCCAAAAAAAAAAAAAAACAAGTAGAGACAAGAAGGATATATCATATAATGCACTGAACAAGACTGATCCAAAAACCAGATTGAAGCAATTTATATAATATATAATTATATACAGAGAGAGATGAACAATACTAAAGCATAAATGTAACATCCTGAATTTTGAATATAATATCTTGAACATAAACCTATTTTGGGAAGACTAGTAGGCTCTATTTTTGGAAAGTGATAAATTTGAAATCAGTATTTTGTGGGCCCCGTGAATAGTATTTACTATTCACGTATACGTTTTTACTATTTACAAATACGTATTTAAAAATATATATATATATATATATATATATGTTATTCGCAAATACGTATTTAATACTTGAAATTTGTGAAATATGAATAGTGTTCACTATTCACAAATACGTATTTACTATTTAAAAATACGGTATTTACTATTCCTAAATACGTATTTACTATTCATGCGGGACCCACGGCCAAAATAATTCTCTACAAACTTTCCCGTGAGTGACAAACTTTCTTGTGACTTTGAAAAAAATGGCCGCGGGACCCACGTAATAGTAATTTACTATTTGAATAATAATATTATATTATTATAATATAATATTATTTACTATTCATGTGGGACCCACGAAAAATTATTTCCACAACCAGCCACGGGAAGAGTCACGGGAGGTTTGAAAATTTGTCACCAGGAAAATTACGTAGAACGACCCAGAGACGAAAATTACACTTAAGGACCCATTTTCCAACTATAAATAGACCTTCCATTTCATTTCATTCTTCACAACTTCTAAGAGCCATAGAGAGAGGTACAGAGAGAGAGAGAGAGTAGAGATATTTGCTTGAGTTATAATAGCTGGTTGGTGATTCGGGTATTAGCAAGTAACAGGTAACTCTGAATATTCTTCCTTATACTTGTGAATTATGTATGATTATAAATTTGTTTGTTTACTATTTTGGCAAGAATATTTAGAAAATATTTATGGTTTTAAGATCTGGTGTGGGAACTTTGACTTGCAAATCTGTAGAGGTACTATTTATACGTACGTTACTATTCACGTATACCGTATTACTATTCATTTTTACTATTCACATATACTGTATTTACTATTCATTTTACTATTCACGTATACCGTATTACTATTCATTTTTACTATTCACATATACTGTATTTACTATTCATTTTTACTATTCACGTATACCGTATTTACTATTCATTGTTACTATTCACGTATACCGTATTTACTATTCATGTTACTATTCACGTATACCGTATTTACTATTCATGTTACTATTCCCATATACCGTATTTACTATTCATGTTACTATTCACGTATACCGTATTTACTACTCATTTTACTATTCATGTATATACCGTATTTTACTATTCACAGATACGCATAGTATTTTACTATTCACAGATACGCATAGTATTTTACTATTCACATATACGCATAGTATTTTACTATTCATAAATACGCATATCAATGTATATAATGGTATAATAATGCATTATTTTTTTTTAGTAAATACATTCATCATGGCGGTTGTAATGTGATGGGTGGAGTAAGGAGGGAATTGAATGATAAGAATTGTTTATGCCACCACTCGGTGCACAGTGGATGGTACTTTTCAGGGCCTCATCTTCCATGTTTTCCTCTGGCCGGGATTTCATTAGAGATGTGGGACATGTGACACCTCCTTAGTTGTTATTTTAAAGGAGGGGAGCCATAGTCCAGATTTAAGCTCTATACCTTTGGCCGGGTGTATCTTAAGTTTTGGTGAGCTTGAAACCATCCAGTCAAATGAATGAGTTTCTATTGAACTATATGTTAGCCTATGGTTCCAGTCAGCGGTATACGGTTGGAAGGGGATATAAGGGAGGCTGCATACTGCATAGTGCATTTCTGAATTATTCAATAAAGAATGATGAGTATTTTGTAAAGGCATTTGATGTG
Source organism: Acacia crassicarpa (assembly GCA_034222035.1). Lineage (NCBI taxonomy): Eukaryota > Viridiplantae > Streptophyta > Magnoliopsida > Fabales > Fabaceae > Acacia > Acacia crassicarpa. Next base: position 3,012,448 of record JAWXYG010000004.1, read on the forward strand.
AACAACGGTATATCTAAAAATATCTGAGTATATTAAATTCACATTATATTACCTTTTATTTTTGTCATATGTAATTTGCTCGTGTAAGGTAGAAATATTCAGTAGTTACTGAGACGTGGAATCTCATTCCATATTAACATTTTTCAGGTGATTATTCTAGTAGAGAGCAAGGGAAGGCACCTATGGAGTGAGCTCTGGAAGCTCTTTTAATCTCCAATAAATTATGATATGTTATTTTATTTGCCATGAACCTAAGACTTCCGTTTTGTATTAAACTCTGAAATATTTTCTGGAATTTATTCTGATTATGTATTACGGGTTTTATTCGAAATGGTAACATTGTAAAAGGATTTGGATATTGTTGAACTCTTTTGATGGTATTTTCAATATTTTGACCAAGTTTTTGGGTGATGAAAATGAGGTGTTACATTTTTGGTATCAGAGCCAAAGGTTCCATGGCAATTTTGTTTATTTTCTAAAGTGATTTCTAAAAAAAAAAAATTAAAAAAAAAAAGTTCGTGGCAAATTAAATATCATAACATGAGCACTTCCCTTTGTTAGATTTAGAATTTATTTAGCTATTTTTTTTTTATTGGTTTAGTGTCCTTATAATATTAAACATAGGAGGAGATAATGGCAAGAACTCGAAGAACTAATTCAACCCCTGCTCCGTCCCAAAGAGGTCTCCCTCCGCATCAAGATGGTCCCTATCCTCAGGATAACAATGCCCTTTTGGCAGAATTACGAGACGTCATCCTGGAGATGAGAGAGAAAGTGAATAGACACGAGGATGAATTAGCAAAAGGACGAGGCCAAGGTGGTAAGGAAGGAAAGGAGAAGGCTCTGGAAGTCACACCTTCTGACCATCAATCTAGGGGAGGAAGTCATTCTCGCACTGAAGATGGAGGTAGTAGCGGTTCTCATTCTCAGTATCATCCCTTACCTATTACTGAGGTTTGGGAAAAATTTCGGAAGTTTACTCCACCGATGTTCGAGGGGAAGCTAGATCCGATTGCAGCACTGGAGTGGCTGAAGCGTGTAGAAAAGATTTTCAGAGTTATCGAGATTAGCTCACAACAAAAGGTGATGGTTGCTGAACAATTGTTGCAGAAAGCAGCTGAAGAATGGTGGGAAAGCACCAAAACAAAAGGAAATGCTGAGATGACGTGGGAAGAGTTTAAGGAAAAGTTCGAAAATTATTACTTTTCCCCTTCAATCAGAATAGAGAAAGAAACTGAATTCCTCACATTCAGGCAAGGGGAATTACATGAAGACGAATTTATTACTCGCTTTTTAGAGTTGTCTAAATTCTGCGGATATTCACAGAACAACTCTAAATGGTTGAGTGCTCGATTGGTTGAAAAAGCTAGGCCAGACCTAAAAACAGCTCTATCACCGTTCCTTGATGAAACAAGGGATTTTGAAGAAATATGCGACAAACTGCGCACGATAGCAAGGAACAAACGAGAAGAGGAAGCTGAGAAGATGAAGGGTTTTCAGGCCAGATCTACACACCTCATGAGACCAACGGGAGGAGTTACTAAGAAGCAGAGTCACAACTTCAGTAATGTGAATACGCGGTTTAGCCAACCATCCAGAAATCACTTTGGTAGATCACCGAGGAGTCAATTCAAAGGACCTCAAAGGAGTCACTTCAGTGGAGGTCAGAGTTCATATAGGGGATCCACAGCTCCTGCTGCAAGCACCGCCAACAATCAGATGTGTGCCAAGTGTGGAAGAATACACCAAGGACCATGTGTGACGTGTTTCAACTGTGGAAAGCCAGGACACATTTCCAGATTTTGTGAGGAGGAGCCTCGAGGGGCCAAGGATGCTAGAACTGCAGTGCCAGGGAAAGTGTTTGCACTATCACATCAGGAGGCAAGTGCTTCACCAAATCTGATTAAAGGTATCCTCAAACTCCAAGGTCTTGAAGTAGAAGCCTTATTTGATTCTGGTGCCACACACTCTTTTATATCATACGACTGTGTGCCTCGATTGAATTTAAAAGTGAGTGAATTGCCTTATTATATGATTATTTCTACACCGGCGGGAGCTTCAGTAAAAACTTCTAAGGCTTGCTTAAATTGTACGATTGAGATTGATAATAGGATCTCAAATATAGACCTTGTTTGTTTACCCACGAAGGGTATCGATGTAATAATAGGGATGGATTGGTTGTCAGCTAATGACATCATCCTTGACTGCAAGAGGAAGACTATCTCTCTTGCGGATGACTCTATGAGTCATAGTAGACCACAATTGTTGTCTATAGTACAAGATGAAAAGCCTGTTCATCATGGTTGTCTTGCGTACATGGTGTTTTTCTCCATTCAAACAGAAGTGGAGGAAGGGATAGAGAACATTGAAGTGGTGAAAGAATTTCCGGAAGTATTTCCGAAAGAAATGACAGGTTTACCTCCAGAGAGAGAAGTAGAATTTTCTATTGATCTCGTACCTGGAACAGAACCTATATCTAAAGCTCCTTACCGAATGTCTCCATCGGAACTAGCAGAATTGAAGAAGCAGATCGAAGAATTGTTAGAAAAGGGTTTTATCAGACCCAGTGTATCTCCTTGGGGATCGCCCGTACTCTTTGTGAAGAAGAAAGATGGGAGCCTGAGACTATGCATTGACTATCGCCGGTTGAATAAAGTGACTATAAAGAATAAATATCCTTTACCCAGGATCGACGATCTACTTGATCAGTTGAAGGGAGCATCCATATTCTCCAAGATCGACCTCAGATCAGGTTATCACCAACTGAGAGTCAAAGCTGAAGATGTCTCAAAAACTGCATTCAGAACTAGATATGGCCATTATGAATTTCTTGTTATGCCATTTGGGCTAACAAATGCTCCAGCAGTATTCATGGATTACATGAATAGAATTTTCCGACCATATCTAGATAAATTTGTAGTGGTTTTCATTGACGACATCCTTATCTACTCTAAGGATGAAGAAGAGCATAAAGAGCACCTTAGAATCGTGCTACAAGTGTTGAAGGAGCACAAGCTCTATGCGAAACTGTCTAAGTGCGAATTTTGGTTGAAGGAAGTAAAATTCCTAGGCCATGTCGTATCGGCTGAAGGTGTTGCAGTGGACCATACTAAAGTTGAAGCAGTTCTCCAATGGGAACGACCAAAGTCCGTGACTGAGATCAGGAGTTTTCTAGGTCTAGCTGGCTATTATAGGAGATTTATCAAGGGCTTTTCGCAAATAGCTATGCCTTTGACTAAGTTAACAAGGAAGGGTCAACCATTTGTATGGGACGAAAAGTGTGAAGCAGCTTTCCAAAATTTGAAGACTAAGTTGACTACGGCACCAGTACTTATAATTCCAGATCCTGCTCAGACCTTTACTTTGTACACAGATGCTTCCAAGAAAGGTCTTGGGTGTGTATTAATGCAAAATGGTAGGGTAGTAGCTTATGCTTCTCGACAGTTAAGGCCACATGAAGGGAATTATCCTACTCACGACTTAGAACTGGCAGCAGTAGTGTTTGCTCTGAAGATTTGGAGGCATCACCTCTACGGTTCAAAGTTCGAGGTTTATAGTGACCACAAAAGTCTGAAGTACCTGTTCGACCAAAAGGAGCTCAACATGCGACAGAGGAGATGGATGGAGTTTATCAAGGACTACGACTTCGAATTGAAGTATCATCCAGGAAAGGCGAACGTTGTAGCAGATGCCTTAAGTAGAAAGACAATCCATGTAGCCCAGATGATGATCAGAGAACATAAATTGCTCGAGGAGATACCAAGTACATCTATTGATGTAATGTCAGGTTTGGTCGCTACCATGGAAGCATTAACTATTGAAAGCACAATTTGGGAAGAGATTAAATTCGCTCAGCTCGAAGATGAGTATCTATTAAACGTGAGGGAAGATATTGAAGAAGGAAAAGAATCGAAATTTGGGATCGATAGAGATGGGATATTAAGGTATAAAGGAAAAGTGTGCATACCTAATGATGGAGAAATAAAAAAGCTCATACTAGAGGAGGCACATCGGAGTAAATACACTATCCATCCCGGAGCAACCAAGATGTATCATGATCTCAAGCGGAGTTGGTGGTGGCGGGGCATGAAGAAAGATGTGACTGACTTTGTCACTTGTTGTTTGACTTGTCAGAAAGTTAAGATCGAACATCGGAAACCTCCTGGATTATTAAAGAATTTGGATATCCCAGAGTGGAAATGGGACAGCATCTCTATGGATTTCATCATGGGGCTTCCTCTAACAACATCCGGACATAATGCCATTTGGGTAATTGTCGATAGGTTAACTAAGTCAGCTCATTTTCTAGCAATTGCAGCAGAATACTCATTGGAGAGACTAGCAAAGATCTACATGAAGGAGATTGTCAGATTGCATGGGATACCGAATAGCATCGTATCTGATCGTGATCCACGATTCACTTCACGATTTTGGAAAGCATTGCAGAATGCTATGGGAACTCGGATGAGTTATAGTACCGCTTATCATCCTCAAACTGACGGGCAGACTGAGAGGACTATTCAAACTCTGGAAGACATGTTGCGGGCTTGTGCAATCGAACTAAAAGGAAGTTGGGACGATCATCTTCATCTTGCGGAGTTTGCATATAACAATAGTTATCACTCCAGCATTGAGATGGCACCTTATGAGGCTTTGTATGGAAGAAAATGTAGATCTCCTATTTGCTGGACGGAATTGAATGAGCGAATTTTAATAGGTCCAGAACTTGTGGACGAGACGACTCAAAAGATTAAGGTGATTCAACAGAAACTTCTCACTGCTCAGAGTCGACAGAAGAGTTATGCTGACAAGAGAAGACGACCGTTGGAGTTCATGGTGGGCGAACATGTATTCTTAAGAGTCACACCAATGACTGGCATTGGTAGAGCAATACGAGCAAAGAAGCTTTCACCTCGTTTTATGGGTCCTTATGAGATTTTGGAGAAAGTTGGACCGGTAGCTTACAGAATTGCTTTACCTCCACAGCTTGCGAACCTTCATGATGTCTTTCATGTATCGCAACTGAAGAAATACCAACCGGATCCTTCCCACATTATAGAAGTAGAAGAGGTAGAACTCAAGGATAACATGACGTATAAAGCCGAGCCGGAGCGGATTGTTGATGCAAGGGACAAGAAATTAAGAAACAAGACCATTAGACTTGTAAAGGTCGAGTGGAAAGGAATGGTTCCCGGAGATGCTACTTGGGAAACGGAGGAGAGCATGCGACAAACCTATCCTCATTTATTTAAATAGGTTAGAATTCTTATTATAGCGAAATTTTGAGGACAAAATTTTCTTTTAGGAGGGGAGAAATGTAACATCCTGAATTTTGAATATAATATCTTGAACATAAACCTATTTTGGGAAGACTAGTAGGCTCTATTTTTGGAAAGTGATAAATTTGAAATCAGTATTTTGTGGGCCCCGTGAATAGTATTTACCATTCACGTATACGTTTTTACTATTTACAAATACGTATTTAAAAATATATATATATATATATATATATGTTATTCGCAAATACGTATTTAATACTTGAAATTTGTGAAATATGAATAGTGTTCACTATTCACAAATACGTATTTACTATTTAAAAATACGGTATTTACTATTCCTAAATACGTATTTACTATTCATGCGGGACCCACGGCCAAAATAATTCTCTGCAAACTTTCCCGTGAGTGACAAACTTTCTTGTGACTTTGAAAAAAATGGCCGCGGGACCCACGTAATAGTAATTTACTATTTGAATAATAATATTATATTATTATAATATAATATTATTTACTATTCATGTGGGACCCACGAAAAATTATTTCCACAACCAGCCACGGGAAGAGTCACGGGAGGTTTGAAAATTTGTCACCAGGAAAATTACGTAGAACGACCCAGAGACGAAAATTACACTTAAGGACCCATTTTCCAACTATAAATAGACCTTCCATTTCATTTCATTCTTCACAACTTCTAAGAGCCATAGAGAGAGGTACAGAGAGAGAGAGAGAGAGTAGAGATATTTGCTTGAGTTATAATAGCTGGTTGGTGATTCGGGTATTAGCAAGTAACAGGTAACTCTGAATATTCTTCCTTATACTTGTGAATTATGTATGATTATAAATTTGTTTGTTTACTATTTTGGCAAGAATATTTAGAAAATATTTATGGTTTTAAGATCTGGTGTGGGAACTTTGACTTGCAAATCTGTAGAGGTACTATTTATACGTACGTTACTATTCACGTATACCGTATTACTATTCATTTTTACTATTCACATATACTGTATTTACTATTCATTTTACTATTCACGTATACCGTATTACTATTCATTTTTACTATTCACATATACTGTATTTACTATTCATTTTTACTATTCACGTATACCGTATTTACTATTCATTGTTACTATTCACGTATACCGTATTTACTATTCATGTTACTATTCACGTATACCGTATTTACTATTCATGTTACTATTCCCATATACCGTATTTACTATTCATGTTACTATTCACGTATACCGTATTTACTACTCATTTTACTATTCATGTATATACCGTATTTTACTATTCACAGATACGCATAGTATTTTACTATTCACAGATACGCATAGTATTTTACTATTCACATATACGCATAGTATTTTACTATTCATAAATACGCATATCAATGTATATAATGGTATAATAATGCATTATTTTTTTTTAGTAAATACATTCATCATGGCGGTTGTAATGTGATGGGTGGAGTAAGGAGGGAATTGAATGATAAGAATTGTTTATGCCACCACTCGGTGCACAGTGGATGGTACTTTTCAGGGCCTCATCTTCCATGTTTTCCTCTGGCCGGGATTTCATTAGAGATGTGGGACATGTGACACCTCCTTAGTTGTTATTTTAAAGGAGGGGAGCCATAGTCCAGATTTAAGCTCTATACCTTTGGCCGGGTGTATCTTAAGTTTTGGTGAGCTTGAAACCATCCAGTCAAATGAATGAGTTTCTATTGAACTATATGTTAGCCTATGGTTCCAGTCAGCGGTATACGGTTGGAAGGGGATATAAGGGAGGCTGCATACTGCATAGTGCATTTCTGAATTATTCAATAAAGAATGATGAGTATTTTGTAAAGGCATTTGATGTGAACAACGGTATATCTAAAAATATCTGAGTATATTAAATTCACATTATATTACCTTTTATTTTTGTCATATGTAATTTGCTCGTGTAAGGTAGAAATATTCAGTAGTTACTGAGACGTGGAATCTCATCCCATATTAACATTTTTCAGGTGATTATTCTAGTAGAGAGCAAGGGAAGGCACCTATGGAGTGAGCTCTGGAAGCTCTTTTAATCTCCAATAAATTATGATATGTTATTTTATTTGCCATGAACCTAAGACTTCCGTTTTGTATTAAACTCTGAAATATTTTCTGGAATTTATTCTGATTATGTATTACGGGTTTTATTCGAAATGGTAACATTGTAAAAGGATTTGGATATTGTTGAACTCTTTTGATGGTATTTTCAATATTTTGACCAAGTTTTTGGGTGATGAAAATGAGGTGTTACAATAAACACACATTATTGGTGTCACATTTATATATAGAGAATGCAAAGACTAGAAGTCTAGAAATGAAATTAACACACGAGATGGGTAAGAAGCCTAGCCTGTAGACGATATAGAATGGCGTATCTTCTTCTCTAAGTGCTGAACAAGACGAATGACATTACCCAGAATTCTGAGTTTGATAGTTCCTCGAGCTGGTGGTTTCTGATCCAACGTACACTTGCTTCACTCTCTTTCATTTTGCCTTTCAGGAACAATTAAAAGATACCTTTCTATATGATAAAATCAGTATGGAGGCAAATTCTGCTAAGTGTGTTTTACTAAAACCAATTATATATAAAAAAGAAGAAGTCAAGTAATAAATGCGGAATAATTATAAATAATTAGAACAGATATATATATATATATTATGGTTATACAAATTGATGATGAAATGGGTTAAGGATATGGCAAAATCAGATTACAATTGCCATGATTTGGCAAGCACCCTTGTTCCGTAAATGCTATATATATATATATATATATAGTTGAAACTTGAAATTAGCCTAATTAAAAGGACATCAACATTATTATTATTACCTCACCACAGTGATGTGGTGCGAGCTTATCTATAGTTAAATTAAGGGTTGGATTTCTTTCATTATCCTTTTTTCATTATCCCTCATAATATCTAAATCATGTCCATCCAATCAATACAATATTATTTTTAGTTTTCAATCATTTTCTTAATCAATGGCCTAGATTGAGCCGATGAGAGAAAATAAAGAAAAATATATGGCGAGAATCTCCTTCCCTTGAATTAAGACCGGCCCACACCAACCTGGAAAAATTAGGCTGATTGCGCATGCTTTAGTCTACCAAAGACCAATTTCTTTCTGGTTATCAATCAAATCAATCAATAAAATACAACTTTTAGTTTTCTGTCATTTTCTCAATCAATGGCCTAAATTGAACCGATAAGAGAAAATGAGGAAAAATATATGGAGAGAATTTCCTTCACTTAAATTAAGATCAGCCCACACGCATCCTGAAAAAATTAGACCGCTGATTGTACGTGCTTTAATCTACCAAAGGCCAATTTCTTTCTGGTTATCAATCAAATCAATCAACAAATCCAATCAATACAATACTACTTTTAGTTTTCTGTCATTTTCTCAATCAATGGCCTAGATTGAGCCGATGAGAGAACATCAAGAAAAATATATGGAGAGAATCTCCATCCCTTAAATTACGATCGGCCCACACACAACCTAAAAAAATTAGACAGCTGATTGTGCGTGTTTTAATCTACCAAAGGCCAATTTCTTTCTGGTTATCAATCAAATCAATCAACAATACAGTTGTTGATTGTTTTCTATATTCATCAAATTTTTGTTTTTTGTTTTTATAAAATTAATTCATTAATGATAATTGATACGTACATGATCATCTCATATCTGCTTTTTTAATTAATATTACCCGGAAGCTACTATTAATTTTTAATTACTTTCGTTACATAGGATTTACCTTAATCTTACGTGTTAACATTTAGTGAAAGGATAGAAAAAGTAAAATTGAAGAATCTATATACGTTGAATACAGAAAAAAGAAAAGAAAAGAAAATACGCATGGACGGCAAAGAAAAAGACACAGGGCATAAAATATGGGTGCCTAATTGAATAACAAATATGAAAAAAAAAAAAAAAAACTTTGAAAAGAGAGACGTGACATTGTTCAAAGTCAAGCAAGCCACATTTCCCCATGGAATTGGTGATAATCAAGCAGGTCAACAAAGTTAAGATACGTTGCCTGAGACTTTTGAAGTTGAAACCACCAATGTCAATCCTGCAAGTTGATTAATTGAGTTCAGAATCAAGCTGTCTCAATTGCGGTTATGTTTTATTCTATTATGAGTTCTATATGAGGGAGCTCATAAACATACAGTACGATTTATAAGTTTAAATCATTTTTTAAAAAATGTGCTATTTTTCTTTAGAACAGGCTCTCATTTTGAATTTATGTTCATAACAGATTCCTGAAAGGTTTGGTTGGCGAGAAAATCGAAACACCTATTGGATCCAAAACTTTTGACGCGCTATAGGAGGAATTGAAGTGACAATCGAATTTGAGATGCGATATACGTATTACGTAGAAACAAGCTGACTAGCCCCTGTCATGGTTCCACAGAATTTCACTAGTTTTATGACACTGTTTTAGTGGACTCTCATTAGTGAAAGTCTGGCGGATCTAGAGTTTAGCAGGAAACTAAAAGGAACAACTAAAATAAACAAAAATATTTGGATTTTGGGGGCTTAAGATCAGTCAGTATTGATCAACTATTGTAATTGTAAACTTGTATAAACTGCGAGAATTGCAGTTTTGCTTCCCAGGCAACGCATAAGTTTAGTGAAGTCATGTCTCTTGACAAAGAAGAGAGGAATAGTTACAGTAATAAGATGAAGATGAAATGGTCTGTATTGTATAAGAACATTGAGTTGATATTTCCAAATAAAGACAAGATCAGAGTTGAGTACGTAGGAAATGAATGACTCAATGATAAAAGTGATCGATCTTTGTGCAACTTTACATTTCCCTTTTTGAGTCCGTCCCAAAGATTTGATTCATTCTTGCAAAGCTGAATTGAGCTGTGGGACAAATTGTAAAGGGGAAAATAATGAAATCCACATTATGAATAACCTTCGAACTCACAGAAGGAAAGCAAAAAGAGCTTGGAATATCGACTTTGAGCTTCCTCCTCGCTCTCTCCTCATAAAACCTTGCAAGTGCTCCCCTTGTTTTCCCTGCAAACACAACACCACATTGTCAGCCAACTAGTTCATTCTGTACAATTATGGCTGTTGCAAGACACATCCCCTTTTTTCTATATATAAAAAAAAGTTTACTAGCTAAAAGGTATCCAAGTTACTTTAGACTTAAGACTAAGCACCGAACCGAAAGGTGAGACCACTTACCACTTCAACATTTCAACCAACAAGTTCATGACACAAACTTTTTAAATGCATGGGTAAATATTGTGAGGGATTTTTTTAAATATAAATATATATAAAAACTTTAAAAAATTGAAGACACGTGACTTCCTCGAGGTAAGAGATTCCTCTTGCAATTTTACCTCCATAGCGTCTTTGAGTGCCCCCCAACATTCCATCCTGTTGTACTCTTTAGAACTAGAATGGAAATATTGCACTTTGTTCATGTTCTAACGATTGAATTACTCAAATTACATTATAAACTTTGTCATATATTTTCGAAATAAGTAATATCATCTTTAATAAGAACTTGGGAACTAACATCTACATATGAATGATAACAGTGACTTTTAACATAATATTGGCCAAACCCCTCATTCTCAATAGGGGTAGAAATAGGCCAGGGGCGTGTGGCCTGGCTTGTTAAAAGCCTGGTCAGGCCTGGCCTGTCAGGCTAAAAGGCCAAGCCAATGCCTATTTTAAGGCCTGTTTGGCTTAAAAGGCCAGGCCTAGACTTCTAAATAGGCCTGTTAGGCCTGACAGGCCGGCCTGTTAAGAATAATTAATTTTTTTTATAAAAAATATTAATATCTCTCACCTCTCCCTCATTCAAAACCTCTCGTTCGCCCTTTCAAATCAAGAACCCTAAGTCCCTAAATCAATTTCCCTCACTCAGGCCTGTTTTTGGCCTGTTTTCAGCCTGTTGGCCTGTTTTCGGCTTGTATACTGTAGGCATGTTCCGGCTTGTTTACATTCGGTCTGTTTTAAGCCGGTTTACATTTGGCCTGTTTTTGGCCTATAAAAAATACAGGCCTCTTAACAGGCCATAGGCCTAGCTCAGGCCAAAATTTTAGCCTCTAAAATGCCACAGGCCAGGCTCAGGCTACTTCCTTGTATAACAGGCCTAGCCTATTAAGGGTGAGGTCTGACCTGTTTCCACCCCGAATTCTCAACTAATGAGAAGATTGCATCATTATCAAGTTGATCACAAAATAAATTTATTTTAATACAGTGGTCAAATAAAGCAGGACATCACATTCGTGGGAACAAGTTTTAGTGTTCGTCGCAATGATGAGCACTGAAAACTCTTCACTACTGCTAATAGTTCAGATGTAATTTAGATTGCTTATTTTGATTTTTTTTTTATTTTTTACTTTTTAAAAAATTCAATTATTTTAATATATATAAAATCTAAAATAATGATAATCTCTTAACTAATATTTTTTAAAAAAAATAATTTTTTAAAAATCATTAAAAAAATCTTAAACCTAGACCGTTTAAATATAGATTTCACCGTAACAAAGAGCTCTCAATACCCATCACAATGATGAGCAGTGCACTGTAACGGTTCCCACATTCATGTTGGGAGTCGGGACTCTGATTGAAATTTATGAGAGTATTTTTTTTTTTTATATATCAATCCCCAACTTTGAGACAAGTTATATCCTCCAATTTTTAGTCATTATTATATGAAACCTCATTATTTGCCATGCGGACACACACAGAGTATTAACTTTCAGGTAAGTGTTCAAAAAAAAAAAAAACTTTCAGGTCGAGCAAAATATACACACACACACACACTAGTTTCCAGATTTCAGGCAAAACATGTATAGACCCTCATGCAGGAAATCTCTCCTGACTACTCTCCTTTTGAATTTCTTGGAGATGTAGCGTCATGTTTTCTCAAGTTAGTTGTCTTGCCATTTGTAAACCAAAAAGAGAAAAAAGAAACAAGTAAAGACAAGGAGGATATATCATATAATGCACTGAACAAGACTGATCCAAAAACCAGATTGAAGCAATATATATAGAGAGAGATGAACAATATTAAAGCATAAACACACATTATTGGTGTCACATTTATATATAGAGAATGCAAAGAGCTAGAAGTCTGGAAATGAAATTAGCACACGAGATGGGTAAGAGGCCTAGCTAGTATAGACGATAAATATTAAATAATAGAGAGGTTCATTGTGATCGAGAATGGCGTATCTTCTTCTCTAAGTGCTGAAAAAGACGAATGACATGACCCAAAATTCTGAGTTTGATAGTTCTTCGAGCTGGTGGCTTCGTCTTTTCTGATCCTGGCTTCGTCTTTTCTGATCCAACACTTGCTTCACTTTCTTTCATTTTTCCTTTCAGGTATCTTTCTATATGATAAAAATCAGTATGGAGGGTCTGCTCTATGTGTGTTTTCCTAAAACCAATTATATATAAGAAAGAAGAAACCTAAGTAATAAATGCGGAATAATTATAATTAACTACAATAGATATTATGGCTATATAAATTAAATTGATGACAAAATGGATTTAGAATATGGCAAAATCATATTACAATTACCATGATTTGGTGAGCGCCCTTATCCCCTAAATGGTAAATGCTATATATATGTATGTATATATATGGTTGAAACTTGAAATTAGCCTAATTAAAATGACATCAACATTATTATCACCTCAGCACAGTGACGTGGTGTGAGCTTATCCATATTTAAATTTAGACGGGCCAACACGCAACCTGTAAAAATTAACTCGCTGATTGTGCATGCTTTAATGTTACAGAGCCTGCACTTTTGGGTGTAATGACCCACGTAACAGTGAATCAAAGCCTCATTGAGTAATGATCATATTGGTATCAGAGTCTCCCTCAAGTAATGGCCCACATAACAGTGGTATCAGAGTGAATAATGAAAATGTGGAATACGATGTTCCTGCTGCATGTTCAAGTTTAATCGGGTTTAAGCAAAATTTAAAAGAATAGAGTTTAATTAGAATTAATCAAAATTTAAAATGACACGAACAAAATCAATCATCATTAACATAATTCAAGTATTGTATCATTCAAAATGAATAGAAAAATACAATACCACATATTTTCTCTTCGCTGGAATTGGAAAAATTACCATTCAAAATTGATTTATTGATTGGACCAAAATAATGAATTTATTGATGATTGGTTGTAATTTATGAAATATTCCTAAAATAATTGAAGGACATTTATTATAGATTTTTTTTCCCTGACTATTACAGATTTAGTAATTGATTGCAATTGATATAATCAACACAAAGAGCATTATATTCCTGGTACTTGTCCAAAAAAGAGAAAAGAATTATTTCTACTTTCTGGTAGATACGAACGAGTCAATGGACCAAAACCCTGTTGACCCAAACAACATCATTTTCTTGAAATAGTCTAAGACGTCCTTTTTGTCCATGATAAGCAAATTGTGATGAGAAAAATTTTGTTTAATTTAGTGAAATTCAAAATTTTATATTAGTTTTAAATATAGAATATGGGAGAGCATATGAAAGGGATGGAGAAGATTTTGTTTAGGTCATTTTAGTATTTTAAATTTTTGTGTTTGGTCATTTTAATTAAAATTTTTATGATTCTTCACAATAAATATCTTTTACTCCAAATCCTTTACTCTAATAATTTTCCATCAATCTAATCAAGTAAACTTTAATTTTTCCATCAATTTAATCGAGTAAACTTTATTACACGAATACCAATGATCTTTGACCAAAACCTGCTTACACTCGACGTAACACTAGTCCAATCAATGATTTATATTATACAGTTCATAAATGAACAGAAAAATACAATATACCACAGATTTTCTCTTTGCTGGAATTGGAAAAATTACCATTCAAAATTAATTTATTGATTGGACCAAAATAATGAATTTATTGACGATTGGCTGTAATTTAAGAAATATTTCTAAAATAATTGAAGGACATTTATTACAGATTGTTTTTTTTCCTGCCTACTCCAGATTCAATAATTGATTGCAATTGATATAATCAACACAAAGAGCATTATATTCATGGTACTTGTCCAAAAAAAAAAGAAAAGAATTATTTCTACTTTCTGGTAGATACGAGCAAGTTAATGGACCAAACCCTTCTGACCCAAAGAGAAGAATTAATCCACATATTGAGTATTAATCCACGTGAAAGTGGTATCAGAGCACCATCTTTTGAGGGGTGTAATGACCCACATGATAGTGGTATCGAAGCCTCCCTCGATCCCGTTGGATGGCTTTTTTTTTTTAAAAAAAAGACTTTTTTGCCTTGTTTTTTTTTAAAAAGTGCTTCAATGAGTTTAAAAAATTATTTTTGATGGTAAAAGCAAAAACCAGGGGTGTCTCCATTGATGGGTTATGTAAGAAAAATATTGATGGTGTTAACTGAGAGATTAAGTTAAGATTTTTGCATGTATAGGGATGAATGGTGTCCAAAGTGTATATAAAATGATCCAGAGTGGTGGGGCCTATGAGGGAAGGGGAAGAGGGAGAGAAGCAACGTGTGAAGTGAGAAATTTTGGAGATTTGATTGGTGGGAGTGGAAACTTCCACGCGGTTGTAGGAATAAGAATGCGTCTTCGTGCCACAAAAGGGTTTTTCTTATGTGAATGCATTTAAAGTTAAACCTACCCACGTTTGTTTCTTGCTTTTTTTTCATGACATAACTTTTGACACGTCTTTCTTATGTGAATGCATTTAATGTCATATTCCCTCTTGGCTTTTGTGGTTTCTATGGGATGTTCAGTCGCATATTACTTCACTCTACCAGCTAAGTTCATGTTCCCTGGTTTTGCTTCTCAGCTTGAAACGCTTACATCTGTGGTTAATTGGCTCTCTAGCTGCTTCCATTTTTGATTCTACAACTTTCATGGTGGTCCATTTTCTTGATTCTATTATTTATGGGAGGCTTCTTTAAGCTCCTCAATATACTTCGTGCAACATATGCCACTATATGTGGTCCTCTTCTAGGAACAATACAATCATTTTAGTATATTCAGTCATTAAAAGAAAAGACTGGTTCAAAAGATCATTATTCATTATCACGCTTATTAGTTAATAACTGTGAGGTATGTTTTTTTTTAAAAAAAAAAATTGGGCAACTATAACACCAATAATTACATTGTTATATTTTATAAAAATAAAACAAAAAAAAAATATCACCCTCTGGTGACTAGTTTCTAATACCTCTTCTTATCATTTATCAATCTGATACCAATGTCACGTGGGTCATTATACCCTCCCAAAAGAGGGACTCTGATACCACTATCACGTGGTCATTACTCAAGGGAGGCTCTGACATCAATCTGATCATTACTCAATGAAGGCTTTGATACTACTCTGATGCCATTATCATGTGGGTCATTACACCCAAAAGTGTAGGGGTTGATACAAATGTCACATGGGTGATTACTTGAGGGACGCTCTAATACTATAAGCAAGCCAATCATGGCTCTGATACCACTGTCATGTCAAGGGTGGAACGGAAAAAAAGCACCAAGTTTGAATTTTTTTTCCACTATCACCCATTTTCTAAATTATTTTAAAAGTTGTATTGAGAGGCGTAAGATATTTTTTAGTTGGTGAAGGCTACTATAAAATATTTTGGGCGATATCAAAGGCTCCCTCAAGTAATAACTCACGTGACAATGGTATCATAGCCAGTGATCTTGGGATAAATATTTGGGGGACAAATGTATACTCATTAACTAATTAAAAAATTTTATGATTATATAACATGTTTAAAATATTCAGAGTTATAATAAAAGTATTTTAACAATTCTAATGTATAAGATAACATGATGTCATATCAATTACAAGATGAGAAGATATCATGAAATTCTAGAAGATTGCCTGTTATATAATATATTAAAATACTAAAAGTTAACAATGTAATTTATAATACAAAATTAATAAAACACTATACTAAATGAAATAATTAAAAATTACCTTCACTTTGTAAATAACCTATAAATAATTTAAACATTATAATTTAACTATTATCATACAATATATATATATATATATATATATATATATATATATATATAAAATCATGGATTCTTGAAATTTATCAAATACGACAATTTCAACGAGATATCAAGACAAAACAAAGTAAATACGGAGTTGAATAAAAGCAAATTAAAAAAAAATAAGATGGGAGAATTTAGCTGCAGTCCGACTGATTTTAATAAGTTTGTTTGAGATTCGAGTGGTCAATCTTGTTTTACTGGTCATTGGCGACTGGCGATGAAGATCGTTGTCATTGAGATAAATGTCTATTGTCTCGTCTTCCTCAGATCTCTCACTAGCAGCTCTTGATCTCCTCTGACTATTCAAGCACGCAAAGTCCTTAGAAAATATTTAAAGGAATTGAAATCTAGATAGGAGAGATTATAGGGATTGATTTTGTTGTTTTCTTCTATAAAATTCTATCAATAAAAAACATTATTGGGAGGAACTCACCATTTGTTGCTGTAAAAAAAATGGCTAACTAATAGGAAAGATTTTAGAGATTGACTATAGATATGATTTGATTGAGATTTTATTTTAATTTCATAATTGTAATCACGTAGTATCCGGCTATCTTTAATCGGCCATGATTCTTCCTAGCGCACATAACTAACCAAGTATAACAAATAGAAGCACCAAAGAATTATATTCAAAACATTTCAATTTAAAAAAATAAAATAAAATAAAAAAATCTGATTTTTTTTGGGGGGCCGTGGCCCCCTGGCCTTATAAAAGATCCGCCCCCTCATCACAGCCTCTATCAAGGAATGACCCACATGAAAGTGGTATTAGAACCCCCATCTTATGGGGAGAGGGTAATGACCCACATGATAATGGTATTAGAATGGTATCAAAGCCTCCATCGAATAATGATCATATTGGTATCAGAGCCTCCCTTAAGTAATGACGCATGTGACAGTAGTATCAGAACCCCATCTTTTAGGGAGGGTGTAATGACCCACGAGATAGTGG
The DNA here is from genome assembly GCA_034222035.1 of Acacia crassicarpa. Taxonomy (NCBI): domain Eukaryota; kingdom Viridiplantae; phylum Streptophyta; class Magnoliopsida; order Fabales; family Fabaceae; genus Acacia; species Acacia crassicarpa. Next base: position 3,029,768 of record JAWXYG010000004.1, read on the forward strand.
TATCAAAGCCTCCAGTTGGTGGCTTCGTTTCTGAACCTGCTTCTTTTATATTTGATCCAACATTTGCTTCACCCTCTTTCATTTTTCTTTTTAGGTACCTTTCTATATGATAAAATCAGTATGGAGGCAAATTCTGCTCTGTGTGTTTTTCTAAAACCAATTATATATAAGAAAGAAGAAACCAAGTAATAAATGTGGAATAATTATAAATAATTAAAACAGATACTATGGCTATACAAATTGATGACAAAATGGGTTTAGGATATGGAAAAATCATATTACAATTGCCATGATTTGGTGAGCGCCCCTGTGCCATAAATAGTAAATGCTATATATATATATATGGGGAAATGATGTGTGTAGTGACTACAGGTAAGAGTTTTTGCAGTGAGGCTGATACTGCACCGTTTTGTGCTATGACGTTGGAAAAAAAAAAGCGTAATAGCTATAATATCAAAAAATCACGATGATTTATTGTGACAATGTTGATTGTGATTTCCAGCAAACAGGCAAATGAAGATTGCGGTGATTTATTTCTATGTAGGAATTAGGAATCAATTACCAGATTCTCTATTCTTTAATCGCAACAATAAATCAAATAGGTCTAATTTAGAAATTAGGAATCAAAATAGTGCAGTATCAACCTCACTGCAAAAATCCTTACCTGCAGTCACTGCACATATCATAAGCCCTATATATAGTTAAAACTTGAAATTAGCCAAATTAAAAGGACATCAACATTATTGTTAGTTTATTAACAGTAACGTAGCGAGCTTATCCATATTTGAATTTAGATGGGCTCACACGCAGCCTGAAAAAATTAGACCGCTGATTGTGCATGCTTTAATGTTACCAAAGACCAATTTCTTTCTGGTTATAAATCAAATCAATCAACAAAGCAGTAGTTGATTATTTTCTGTATTCATTAAATGTTTTTTTTTCCCGTAAAACAAAAACTTCATTAATGATAATTGATACGTACATGATCAACTCATATAGTCATATCTGCTTTTTTAATTAATATTAGCAGGCAGCGAATATTAATTTTTAATTACTATCGTTACATAGCATGTACCTTAATCTTCCGACTTAACATTTAGTGAAAGGATAGAAAAAGTAAAATTGAAGAATCTATATACATTGAATACTGAAAAAAGAAAAGAAAAGAAAATACGCATGGATGGCAAAGAAAGAGACACCGGGCAAAAAATATGGGTGCCTAATTGAATAACAAATATGAATCTGAAAAAAAAAAAAAAACTTTGAAAAGAGAGTAAGTGACATTGTTCAAAGTCAACCAAGCCACATTTCCCCATGGAATTGGTGATAATCAAGCAGGTCAACAAAGTTAAGATATGAAGCAACCTGAGACTTTTTTGAAGTTGAAATCACCAAAGTCAATCCTGCAGATTGATTAATTGAATTCAGAATCAAGCTGTCTCAAATGCGGTTTTTTTTTTTTTTTTTTTGATATGAATTGCGGTTGTTTTTTATTCTATTATGAGTTCTATATGAGGGAGCTCATAAACAAAAAGTACGATTTATAAGTTTAAATCATTTTTAAAAAAAAATACGCTATTTTTCTTTAGAACAGGCTCTCATTTTGAATTTATGTTCATAACACATTCCTGAAAGGTTTGGTTGGCAAGAAAATTGAAACACCAGAACCAAAGACCAGTTTTTTATTATTGGATCCAAGACTTTTGACGCGCTATAGGAGGAATTGAAGTGACAATCGAATTTGAGATGCTGGTAATGGTGGGTGATATACGTATTACGTAGAAACAAGCAGACTAGCCCCTGTCATGGTTCCACAGAATTTCAATAGTTTTATGACTATGTTTTAGTGAACTCTCATTAGTTTAAGTGTGGCGGATCTAGAGTTTAGCAGGAAACTAAAAGGAACAAATAAAATAAACAAAAATATTTGGATTCTGGGGGCTTAAGATCAGTCAGTATTGATCAACTATTGTAATTGTAAACTTGTATAAACTGCGAAAAATTGCAGTTTTGCTTCCCAGGTAACGCATTAGTTTAGTGAAGTCATGCCTCTTGACAAAGAAGAGAGGAATAGTTACAGTAATAAGATGAAGATGAAATTTTGACCAAAAAAAAAAAAAAAAAAAGATGAAGATGAAATGGTCTGTATTTTACAAGAACATTGAGTTGATATTTCCAAATGAAGACAAGATCAGAGTAAGTAGGAAATGAATGACTCAATGATAAACGTGATATTTGTGCAACTTTACATTTCCCTTTTTGAGTCTGTCCCAAAGATTTGATTCATTCTTGACAAGCTGAATTGAGCTGTGGGATAAATTCTAAGGGGGAAAAGAATGAAATCCACATTATGAATAACCTTCGAACTCAGAGAAGGAAAGCAAAAAGAGCTTGGAATATCGACTTTGAGCTTCCTCCTCGCTCTCTCCTCATAAAACCTTGCAAGTGATCCCCTTGTTTTCCCTGCAAACACAACACCACATTGTCAGCCAACCAGTTCATTCTGTACAATTATGGCGGTTGCAAGACACATTCTGTTTTTTTTTTTTTTTTTTTACTAAAAGGTATCCAAGTCATTTTAGACTTAAGACTAAGCACCGAAGGGTGAAACCACTTAACACTTCAACGATTGAATCAACAAGTTCATGACACAAACTTTTTAAATGCATGGGTAAATATTGTGAGGGATTTTTTTCTTTAAATATAAATATACATATAAACTTTAAAAAATTGAAGACACGTGAATTCCTCGAGGTAAGAGATTCCTCTTGCAATTTTACCTCCATAGCGTCTTTGAGTGCCCCCCAACATTCCATCCTGTTGTACTCTTTAGAACTAGAATGGAAATATACTCGGACTATAGAATCCAGCAATTCAGGATGCTCACTGAAAAGTACAGAATCTCCATGTCGAATTGCTTTCAGTACCTGTCATGCTCAAGTCAGGAAGCCGTACTTATAACCATAATACCACCAAGTAAATGAGGAAAACCTATCAATGAATAATCCATATTTCTGTTGGTTTTTGTTGCAATTTGTGCAATGGAAAACCTTGGCAGAGTAGTTCACATATTGAGGGTTCTTTTCCCAGTTTCACCCATCAACATTCACAGAAGCTAACAAGATAAAGCATCTCTTACATCAATCATGGAATGGAATGTTCAGAAGGAGTGACATAGAATAAAGCAAACATACCAAAGGCATTTCCTTGGAGAATATGTGATATCTGAATTCAGCAGCTACATCTAGGAAGGGATTGGGACCACAGACAAAGCAATGAACATGAAGGCACATTTCATTTTTCACTTTCTTCCATTCGGCTACAACATCATCCTTCTTGTACCACCCTCTCAACTGCCATAGTCATCAAAGGTAATGCAGACACAAAATATGAATTAAGATAACTTAGGACTTTGTTCCGTTGGGGATCAGATACTCGTAAGTCAGACAGACATAAATTAGAGACACGTACCTGATCAAGGTTGATAACATTGGATACAGTTAAGGTCAGATTAGCTGTAAAGTCACAATGCGATAGAATATAGGTTCTTGGAATAATATTTGCACACTTATTTATTTGATCCTCCAATGGAACAACCTTTAGTTTTGAAGCTTCAAATCTTGCTGGAGGACCCAAGAGCCTAACAGCCTAACATTAAGAACAATAAATGCCCTTTTACAGGGAATATCAATAATAAGCATAGCATATTATGTTAAATTTCTGCCCTGATCTTAGAAATAAGGATGTCCAATTTTGCAACAGAAATTATAATTCAGAGGATAAAGGTTCTCGCTGGTGCTTTCTTCACTCTATACAAGCGATTATTCAATAACCAGCTGTTCGGAAAGTTCTCAGCTTGCACAAAATTGTGTCACAAAGTATATTTCTTCTGTGCATAAATCATAAAAAGCAATTATAATTTTGTAAATGAAAGGGGACGCCAAATCACTGATTGAAGAGATCTAGTTTTTACTTTTTAACTATTTTAAAATAATTATAAAAACCTCACAATTTACATGGCCACATGACTCCAGAGATTCTATCTTTTCAACAATAAGCTTTGGTTTCAAGGAAAAATATGTGGGAAAGAACTTGCCTGCTGCGTCCCAAAAGTTTATGACATATAGAATATTTCACATTTATGTCAGTAAGCTAGAGGATGTTAGTGTGGCGTGAAGCAAGGTATTCTACTTTTCAGGAATAGGACAAGTCATCATATGAAGAGCTAAATTTCATAATCTAAGAGGGATGTGAGGGAAGGAAAACTCAAAAATTTATAACAAAATCAAATGCACCATGCAATGCAAGGACAAATAAAATCTTAAGACACAGAAACACGACTAAGCACTACCGTGAATGCACAGAATCAGACTCTAAGGAGTACGGGTGCTAGCATGGCCAGATCTGAAACGTCCATATCAAATTTAAAATTGCAAGTCATATCATGAACTGGACTTTCCAACATGTGTTGAATAAGGACACCGCTCTTTCTTTGTTTGTTTTTTTTTTTCTTTTTAATCTTTCGAGCCTAGCGGATTAGACTTCACAAGGTTGATTTTCTTCCGTCTTTTATGGACAGATAAAAAGCATAAGCACGTATATGTATAACAGGACATCACATTGTGAGCCATTATACTTAATGGTATAATGCAGCCTCGAAAACAAATGGTGAACTTGAAGCGACTGAGGAAAGCATCTTTTTGGGCGTATCATTGTAACCCCCATTGTTGTAACTGTGTAAACATAAACTACCAAGGAGAGGAGAGTCCAAAGCTAGAACTTTCATGAGCTAAAAGATTTCATGTGTGTAGCTACGGTAAGAATGAATGGACTGAGGCAAGCAGGAAATAAAACCTTTTGACGTATAACACCCATTATACATTAACTAAACCGAAAATTCCGAAACAAGAAAATTTTTCAGCAGAGACATCACAACTTGCAACGTTAATCTAGGAATTCTCTATAATCCTCAATTTTCCTCATAGCTCACACTAGCTGGTGAACCCAAAATGCCAGCTGAATGAGTTTGATTACAGGGCATGCCATTTCAAACGAGAAAGAAATTGATCAACTAGTAGAAGATAGAGCAGGGGTTACCTCAGAAACAAGGGTGTTATAGGATGCGGAAGCGTTGGTTATGGAGGATAAGAGAAAAGGTCTACATCTATTGGATGATTTTGAGACAAAATTGGTGCTGAAGAGTTCCCTTGACGGCGAAAAAGAAAAGGCATTGTAAGCGCAATGGGTAGCCATGTAAGATGCATAACACAGTCGTCGTCTTCATTTGTCACAGGCCACCATTGTCTTCTTTCAGGCCTTTTGCTGAAGAGAGGAGCACAGAGGGGAAGGGGCGCTGATTTGGGCTGTTAGGCGTCGGACCCCACGGCCTAAAATCTCTGTCAATCAATTCCCTCCACACGATATCGTTATTATTATTATATTATGTGTTTTTTGTTTTTGGAATTTAAGAAAGTACTGATGATTGGAAAATGGAGATTGGTCATGAAGATGAAGGTTGTGCCACGTCATCGAACAGCTTGAATTTTCGATTGCTTGTGGATAATGTGATGACGTGGCTTTTGTTGGGTCAGGAATTCATGAGAAGCGGATCGGATCCGGACCTCCTTGAACTCATCTATACTGCTCTTATCTAATTAATTAAATTTTTTGACGCTCTCAGTCTTTCCTCTTGGTTTTGTCGGTTGTGGTCTGAAACTTGAATGCAGCAGTCCAACACGGAATTAAAATTTCACAAATAAAAAATTTCAGAATATTTATGCCCACAAAACGTGAGTATTAAGATTTAAGAAGAATTGTGTTATGAAATAAAACGAAGAATAATTGGCCTTTTAATTTGGTTTCACTTTCACATGACAGAGCAATGACGCCTTAGAGCCAGGATACCAATATGATGACAATTTAAGAACAAACTATTTCAATAATTATGTTGACAAATGGCATGAAACAATTTAGGTATTTGTGTGTTTTTTTTTTTTAATTTGGTACCTACGTATTTTTCTTTCCTTATCAAATACTAGTACTTAAATTTTACTCTATAAGCACAATTAGTTTCCCATGGGTTAACAATCCTAATAAATTAAAATATTCAATAAGGAAAAAGAACAAATAAGTGAAAATTGAAAATTGAAAAGAAATTGTTGGTATATCATGAATGGTTTTCACACCAGTTTATGGTAAAGGTAGATAAGTAATTTCACGGTCTGCATTTAATTATTGACTAGAGGTTATTTCTTTGATTTTTTTATTATTATTATTTTTTTGGTTAGACACAGATATCTTTCCATGGAAGATAAATCTCGTTTGAAACCGGATACTAAATGTGGTCAAGACCTCCACCAAAATTGATTTACTTTGATGGATTTCCTCCTTTGTTGGGCCTTATGATCTTGTTTTTGCGCTGCCATCAAAATCTTGGGCCTGGTCAAGAGCGGATTCCTGAGCCCATGACACAGATATTTTGCTTCTTTACCTTTTTTTTTTTTAATCTTTAATTAAACTTGTGGGAAGGCGATAGACGGATAGAGTAGCAACGAATGATTAGCCACTTGTCCAAATTCGATCTCTGAGCTAACGCTTTGTTGTCAAGACCTGAGCTTGTGTTTCCTTATACGTTATGGGGATCCAGGTTACCTCAAAATCCCTTCTTTCAATATCTCTCAATATTATATCGTTTAAAAATTGATCTAAACGTTTGAAGAGAGACAGCTCATTATATTATAGGGGTGATAGTATTTCACGAGTTATTTAAATATATTTTATTTCTAAAGTGATGCAACTTTAGTGTCTTTAAGAAATATTAAAACATCATTATCAATGAATGACAACATATAGGAAATAAAACCTCAACAATGGTAAACAGTAAGTCAGAAGGAAGAGAAAAGAGTCTTGTAAATGAGCCGGCGTGAAATCAGAGACAAGTATTTTATTTACGAAAAAGTTGAGCCAGCTTGATTACAATACTTTGTGAGGAAAGTCGGTGCTTAGTCATTGAGCAAATCGGCTTGAAAGATGAGATATTATATATATATATATATATATAAAACACGCTCAAATATCACTTGTATGTATTTGCAGTTTTGCAATGCCCGTCTGACTAACATTATTTATCTTTGTTTATTACAATTAAACAGGCATTGTCAGTTGTGTATTATTTGAAATACGAGAAATAAGCCGTGTTATTTAATATTTGTGGATAAATTAGTATGGATTCAGTACAAATGAATATTATTCTACCGAAATAATAACATAGCCGATCGCGATGCCCATCTTTCCCCGTAACTACCGGCCTTGTGCGATCTCATTTGCCTTTGCCAGCGCATTATGCCTTCGCCTCTCTCCCTGTATCCTGTCTCTCTTGTTTCTCTTTCCATTAAAATATCTACTTCTCTACTTACTCCTTCATCTCCACTACCTCTGCGAAAAAACTATCAAAGACTCAAGTCTGAAACGTTGACGAATTCTTACTTACAATTCGCCATCCCCAGCTATCTACTCACCTGCTGAAGATGATAGACGAAAGTGATTGAAGCCTGGGCAATATGTCATAGTATCTCGCTTATTTTACTTCTATTCCTTTCAAGGTAGGATGTTACAATGAGCTTATCTTTATTGATGATCATGATCTTCCCTTTCTGTTTGTGGGATGTAATGGAAATGCTTTCAAAGCTTGTGTTGTTTGGTAATTGTAACTCATGCTTGATGCTTGTCTTCCTTCTCTCTGCTACCATAAACGAAACTCGTCTCAATTTTTCACTCTTCTTTGCTTGATTTCTTGCTTTTCTCATGCTCTTTGGAGTTTCCCATAAGGCATCTTGTAATCGACTCTGCGGGAAGTTTATTGAGTTCTTGCCAAGAGCTTCGCACCTTAGGGTGGGAATGTCCCTAGCATATCCTTGAAATATTGCCAGAAATTTCCGATTTTTCGTTTCAAAGATGTAGCATCCAAATTAAATTGGTAGCGAATCTGTCCTGTACATTGCTTTCTCGTTCAAACGGAAGCCAAAATTTGTCCACATATTAATTCCTGAAAGTTTGATATTGTTCCAAGAATATAATAGTAGTAACTGCACTTGATCTTAGCCAAAAGGCCGATCCCGTGAGGAAGTTCAGAAGGTATGACATTGTGTTGTCAAGAAAATCGTTAGTTGTCACAGAGTTGTGGGACAGGAAAGGGCTTTAGTCTCATATATGCAAAGAAAATTTTTACGGCTAGATTGTTAGTTTTTTGTTCTTTGCCTTTTTTTTTCTCCTCCGGTGTTTTTTTTTTTTGGGGGGGGGGGGGGGGGGGCTTAGTCTTTGGGATGTTTATGTGATAGTATGGTTTAGCTGCGATACTTTTGTCCCTTAGTCATGTAAATGAGACTTTCTGATAGATTTTTCTAAACAATTAGAAAGAAGAAAGCGTGGGTTAGCTAAGTTTCAGTACATTTTTATAATGAGTTTTCTAATGTTTTGCTTTCCTTACTAGGTACATGTAATTTGAAATATCAGTAGTTAAAAAGCATGGCTATTGCGAAGAATTCCCGAGTTGAAGGGAGGAAGTCGTTGAACTACTTCTCGACAGTCTCTATAGCTGTGCTTCTTGCATTTTGTTTAATTGGTATATGGATAGTAATATCATTCATTGCTCCACTTCAGAATTCAGAGTTGCAGGTATCTGAGACTATTAATGAGGTAAAAAATATAGTAGGTGAAAATGCCTTCACGCAATCTGAAAATAGTTCAGCTGGTATAGTAGATGAATCAATAAAGGCAGATCTCCAGGACAATAAATTTGAGGGTGAAAATCTTTTAAAAAACCAAGAAGAGCAAAAAGCTTCCGGAGACTTGTATGATAATACGGCTGTAGAAAACCGGCTAGAGGATACTATGAGGAAGATCTCTGATGAAAAGAATGATTCAGATGAGGGATCAAGCACTCACGAGAAAGATCTCACCAAAAACTTAAATTCAGAATCTGTAGAAACGGGTCCAGTAGGTTTCCAAACTAATGATGAAAAGAATTTGGACAAAAATGATGGTAACAACACATTAGGAACAGAAAAAAGTACAGGCAATAACAAACTTCAAGATGAGATGGCCAGTGAGACCGTGGAGGAGAAGATTAAGAAAAATATGCGTTCAGAGATAGAAAGAGCTACTGGAGAGAGTATCATGGGAAATCATGATAGTAGTCAAACTTCTGAGGAAGCTTTTGATGCTCATACAGAGTCTGGAATTTTTAATAATGCTACCACAGAAAATGGAACTTGGTCAACTCAAGCTGTAGAGTCACAACATTTGAAGGAAACACAGGCGTCTTTAATTTCTAATGACAGCAACAAATATGAGTGGAAACTTTGTAAAACGACTGCAGGACCAGAATACATTCCTTGCCTTGATAATTGGCAATCTATTAGAAGGCTTCGAAGTATCAGGCACTATGAACACTGGGAGAGGCACTGTCCTGATGAGGCCCCCACCTGTCTTGTTCCTCTAACTGAGGGCTACAGAATCCCAATTAAGTGGCCCAAAAGCAGGGAAATGGTTAGTGACATATACTGGATGAAAATAACATGTTGTTACTAAATGTTGAAGTTATATTTTGGTTTCAATTGCAGATATGGTACAAGAATGCACCACACACTAAGCTTGCAGAAGTTAAGGGTCATCAGAATTGGGTCAAAGTTGCTGGGGAGTACCTTAGTTTTCCTGGAGGTGGAACTCAGTTTAAACAAGGTGCTCTACATTACATAGAATTCATTCAGAAAGTAAGCCATTCTCATGTGTCTTTATTTCGTCAATGCCATTCTCTTTCTAACTTTTCAACTTTAGCACCTACTTATTCACTACCCTGTCTTCATAATTCACCAATTATTTCATAATCTTGTTTCACATTGTATGGTTTACACTATAAAACAAATGGCTTCTCCTGTCTATGCTTTCAGGAATTCAACCTCTTGTTTTTTATTTCTTAATTTTTATTTTTCTTATGTGTTTTATCATGAACTTTAACTTCTTTAAGTTCAACATGCTGTCTTCAAAATTTTAGTTCTCATTTGATTGGTATCTTCTCTTTGTTGGGTGCTTGCGTGGTGGTCCAGTCTCTTCCTAAAATAGCATGGGGGAAAAGAAGTTGTGTTGTATTGGATGTTGGGTGTGGAGTAGCCAGCTTTGGAGGCTACTTGTTTGAAAAAGATGTTCTTACCATGTCATTGGCTCCTAAAGATGTGCATGAGGCCCAAGTACAATTTGCACTTGAAAGAGGAATTCCTGCCATACTAGGTGCTATGGGCACAAAAAGATTACCCTTCCCTGGTTCTGTCTTTGATCTTGTCCACTGTGCACGCTGTAGAGTCCCTTGGCACTTAGAAGGTGGATAAGCCCTTGCTGAACTTTTCTTTTTCTTAGCTTTTATTATTTCCATTTTTGATTGAATGATCTAGTAATGCCTTAGTAATTGTACAATGCAGGTGGTAGGCTACTGTTGGAGCTTAACCGTGTTTTGCGACCAGGAGGTTGCTTTGTGTGGTCTGCTACCCCAGTGTATCAAAAGAATCCAGAAGACTCTGGGATTTGGAAAGGTAAAGCTCATTTTACCCAAGTTCATGTTACTGGAAGGAACCACCATGTGGATTGATTTGATGATTTTTTTTCGGCTGCAGATATGGGTGAAATTACAAAGGCAATGTGCTGGGATCTGGTGGCGATTGGAAGGGACAAAGTGAATGGAGTGGCGGCAGCAATATATAGAAAACCAACTTCCAATGAATGTTATAACTCCAGAGCCAAAAACGAGCCTCCATTGTGCAGTGAGCTTGATGATGCAAACGCAGCTTGGTACTAAATAAATTTTGACCAAAAGATATTAGTGGGCTTCTCGAATTTTTGCTGGCTATGATGCTCTTCCAACCAAATACTAATTGGTAGGAATAAAAATATGTAATTTGAAAATTCCTAATAAGAATGCATTACAGAATTGAAATTGTATATTATACTTTGGAAAAGAATTTAAATTTAAATTTACTAAACTACAAAAGATGTTGAGCCTGTATTATCTAGAAAATAAGTGATGTTTTTATTTTCATTTGTTAATACATACTTATAATCAGTTTCGTCCTTGTCAAGTCAGGGTAACTTTATCAAGTCTATCAGTGTAATGCTTAATTTTCATGAACATTTTTTTGTTCAAATATGAGAAATTAAGAGAGCCAGTGGAGCCACCATAGTCTTCAACTTTGTAATGGTAGAACTAGTTTTTCTTTTCTTCTTTTTTTGGGGGGTCTAAATATGCCTTTTATGCTAACTTATCCGGGGGTGCTAGCATTGTGGTGCTTAGAGAATATTTCGTTTTGATGGAATTTTTCCTTTAATCATTACATGTACCAAATTCCATATCTTCAGGAATGTATCACTAGAGACTTGTATGCACAAAATTCCTGTTGGTGCATCAGAGCGTGGATCAGTCTGGCCTGTACGTTGGCCGGTGAGGTTGGAGAAACCACCTTATTGGTTGAACTCTCAGGCAGGTGTTTATGGAAGACCTGCTCCTGTAGAATTCACTGCTGACTCTAGGCATTGGAAAAACGTTCTTTCCCACTCATATATGGATGGAATGGGCATCAATTGGTCTTCAGTAAGAAATGTCATGGACATGAGAGCTGTTTATGGAGGGTAAGACATTCTCCATTCTTCTGTATACTCTGATTCCCACGAATGCCATAATCCCCTGGCGGTCCTTTTCCCTTCAAATAAAAAATTCTTCTTGCATTTATTCCTCGTATGCATTTTATGGTGGGAAAATATGGCGTTCGGCAGTGTCCAAAAAGTCTAATCACTTTTGCCTGCAAAAACAAAATGTCTAATCACTTACGCCTGCTAAACACTGATTTTCTTCAGATCAGATCACTATGCTCCTGCAGATGCATTAGCTCATTATGCTGTCTCCACAAATTCTGATCATGATGCCTCCTCGTTTATCAGACTTCTTTTGCATATTGATGTTCTTGGGATTAATTCCTAAACGTTGTTTTAGTTAACTTTCACCCTCTTCTCTTTTATCAAAAAAAGAAAATGGAGCCTTACACTGTTCAATGCTTCTAACAAATATGCATCAACACTTCAAATTGCACTGTATACTATATATTTTGTCTTGTAGCAGCGTCTGTATCGTATTGTGTTTTGTTGTACCAGTGTCAATCCATGCTTCTTAGGAGTCTGGCGTTATATGATGTCATGTCATGCATGGGTCGGCTAGAGTGAGTGAGTGACTAACTGACTATCATTTCTTTTCCTTCTCATATTTTTCCTGTTCTGTTTAAACTTATTTTTTTACAAAAAACACACGACAGTATTAGACAGTTCCTTTGAGTAATTTCCTTTGGTAATGTAGCTGCTAAGTTCTGTGAGAATCCTCGTTATTCAGGTTTGCTGCTGCTCTGAAAAGCTTTAAGGTGTGGGTAATGAATGTTGTTCCGATCGACTCTCCAGATACACTGGCTATCATCTATGAGCGTGGCTTATTTGGAATTTATCACGATTGGTGTGAGTCATTCAATACCTACCCTAGATCCTATGATCTTCTCCATGCTGATTACCTATTCTCTAAGACTAAAGAGAGGTAAGTTTGGTGATCATAAAAATTGTCGACCATGAAATCTCCTGATTCCTCTTGTTTATCTAACACTTTACTCGATTCAGATGCAACATAGTAGCGGTGATTGCAGAAGTTGATCGGATCATGAGACCTGAAGGTTACTTGATCGTAAGGGACAATGTCGAAAGTACAGATGAGATTGAGAATATCGCTAAATCTCTACACTGGGATATACGATTTAAGTATTCAAATGTCAATGAGGGAATACTCTGTATTCAGAAGACATTCTGGCGTCCAACCCAAACAGAAACCATTGTGTCAGCCATTGCTTGAGTAGAATGCTTTAATACCCCAATTTCAAAGGCTGCACTCCTTATTTTTTGTTTTTTAAATATACTTATTATGTCACCGTATTGAAGAATGCCACCGGTCCTTTATTTATATAGTTTCTTTTGTAAATTTTCGGCCGTGTCATCGCATCCCTTGTGAGGTTTGCCCTTCTCATATATTCACAACACTAGATTTTGTTGAAGAGGAACTTGTAATAGAAGTTTGCTTTGTAGAAACCAAACCAGTTTGACTACAACTGGAGACTCAAACTGCTCTGGAAAGTTCAAGTCTTGCTATGAAATTGCGGGAATTTTCTTGTGTATCAAAGCCAACTGGTTGGTTTGATTTGCTTGTAAAGATTTGTATCAAAGCCAACTGCGATATTTGAGCTACTCAGTCGTTAAATGGTTATAAAACACTCAAGTCTTGTGTATGCATAACTTTAGTAAATTACTTGGCGGAAATTATCCTTTCGTGGAAGGCAGGCAACCAATGTACCGAAAACTAACCGTTTGGTTTACACGAATGAGAAGAGAAGCCAAGACAACATTATAAAATGCTTAGAAATATAGAAATCACGGTTTGAAAGAACAATGAACGGAAACACGTCAGTGACAATGTGACATCACTAGAGATGCACATTATTGGGTCTACAAAAGTGCAGTCAAATCAAGCCCCACAAATAAAATAAAAACAAATAGGACGGCACAGACACATGAACATCAAATGATCAACGCCCATCTGCAATCTCAAATGCTATCTGCTTTCTCATGGTATCGTATCCAGATGAATTGCTAGTGCTGGCAACCCCATCGTCAGGCACATGAACAAGCAAGTATTCAGTTTCTTCTGCCACAGCATCCCCACTCTTCACCCAAGGATGCCTTTCCATTGCAATCAAACCCTCCAATTCCATTGCTACTTCCTTCATAGTTGGCCTTTCCTCTCCGTTAACTCTAACGCACCTTCTTGCTAGAAAAGCAACTTCCTTCAACTGTTTGGCATTCTTCTTCTGGTCTAACAGTTGCCTATCAAGAATTTCCCATAAACGGTCTTCTTTCATTGAAGACACAAAGTAGATAGCCAAATTTCGTTGTTCTAATCTATTGAATTCAACTGCTTTATTTCCAGTAAGTAGTTCTATAAGTACAACCCCGAAGCTATAAACATCACTCTTCTCATTCAACTGACCTGTGTGGAGGTACTCTGGATCTAAGTATCCAAGTGTCCCTTGTACCACTGTGCTAACTTGAGTTTCATCAAGAGGAACAAGCCTTGAAGCTCCAAAGTCGGACACCTTTGCTCTATGATTGTGGTCCAATAATATGTTGGTAGATTTTATATCCCGATGAAAAATTGGAATAGAAGCTGCAGAGTGTAAATACGAAATGGCCTCAGCAGTTTCTGCAGCTATCCTTAATCGAGTCTCCTATGAAATAGAGCACTCATTCTTTGATGAGTCAATGTGGTCAAGAAGGGTGCCATTGTCCACAAATTCATAAACCAACAGAGGAACTTCTGTTTCAAGACAACACCCCAAAAGTTTGACCACACTCCGATGGTTGATTTGGGAAAGCACAACTACTTCATTAATAAAATCCTTAACTTGTCTGGGATCCCCTCCTACTCTAGACTTTTTAATGGCAACCACTATGTCATCAGGTAATATACCCTTGTAAACCGTGCCTTGTCCCCCACGGCCAAGGATCCTAGCTTCATCGAAGTTGTTTGTGGCATTCTGGAGCTCATTTTGTGTAAATATCTTGGTCCTATCAGCATATCCTTGTTGTTGTGAAAGTGTCTGTAGCAGCATGTTTCCTCCATTTTGCTCGAAATTTCTTTCCCTAATTTGTTTCAGACTTTGTTGCTTGTGAGCCCAGCATAATGTGGAGACTAGGGTAAATCCAACTAACAAGGTTACACAAACGCCTGCAAGCAATGTAGTCCAACATATTTCAAACAAACTGTGATTACGGTAGTCGTTTCGAAAAGGGCATGATAAACTTTGTTCTAACGAATTTATATGATGGCCCCAGCACAAGACAGGGTAGTCATTTCCGAAGGGAAGCTTAGTAGCTACTACCTCCAGTTCTAAATATAAAACTCAATTGATTTTTTCAGAGAAATTAAAGAAACTAAATAAGTTATTTAATTATATCATATGTTATGTATTATTACATATATTATATATTAGGTTATAAGTTATGCAAAATAGTTTTAAAAAAATGATAAATATAAATATTTTTCAGTAGTTTTCTTAAAATTTTTAAAAAATAAAAAAATCAATTGAATCTTATATTTAGGACCAAAGGTAGTTGTTAAAAAAAAATATTGATCCTTGTACAATAAATAAGAACTATTTTATGATGAAAATGTTTATTTTTGAAACTGATTCAAAAGAAGTAAAATAAGAGTAGTCATGGACGATCTATCTCACCTAGTGCTATTATAAGAGGAAGCAAAGGAGGATTGTTAGAGCGAAGAGGAGGGTCTCCCGTGCAGCGGGCTCCATTAACTTTGCCATCGCCTGTATAACCAGGTGGACAAGAACAGTTGTAGCCGCCATCGAAATTGTTGCACAGCGCATGCGCTTTGATATCACAGTTATGGGAATTGGGTGCGTTGCACTCATTAACATCTGAAAGTACAAAGGAGGGCATTATTATGCAGCAAAAGCAAAAAGCAGAAATGCATGGAAGGAGAATTACCTTGACATCCGTCCCGAAGGTATGGATTTCCCTGAAAGCCTTGCTTGCACGAGCATCTGTATCCGAATCCACTGGTGGAGTTGTGAGGGATGGCGTTGGTGTTGCATATAGGTTTAGGTGTGCTCATAGCGGGAGGTTGTTTAAAAGTATCTTCATCTACAATAGACCAATCTAACACAAGCTGGGACGTGCTAAAGGGGAGATTCTTAAGATAATCAGGAGAGAAGTGAAAGGAGCCTGTTTTGGCAACAAAAGCATAGCTGCACTTGTTGAAGTCCCACACTTTTAAATGGTAGTTGAAGCTATATGATTCGAAAGTGATATTCCTCATTCGAGGAGGGATATCGACTTGGCAACACCCAATTCCGGAACAAGTTTCACCAGCTGTGTTTTTCACTTGTGGGGGAGGTTGGTTACATCGCGATAAGCAGCCGGTGGAATAATCCTTTCCGTCCTGAAAACTAGTCAGGTAGGCGTAACTGTCACAACCCACACTCACGAACTTGTTTTCGGAGCTAGAAATGGGGAAAGCAATAATTGTGAGATAGGACTCAATGTCGTGCTCCACTTCTCCAAATTGATTGTAACAAATGCGGGAGACATACGTTGAGATGTCCATATGGCCATCGAGGGATATGTTGAAGACCTGGATGTTTGAGTTGCGGTAATATAATGTGGAGTTGGGGTAACAGGTGAGATTGAAGAACTCATTCAGAGAGCAGCCATCTCCAACACCAAATGGATATGGAATATCCACAGGGCCACATTTGTCGGGGCAACCTTGCAGGGATAATTGAGCTTCATCACCTGCTGTTGCCGCTATGCCAACTAACAGAATAATCAGCCCCATCATCTTTATGATCGGATGGCTTTCCAAGCAAGCTAGCTAAATGCTTCGATAGATGCAGTTCAAGTTTCCTTTCATTGTATATATAAACATATATACGTACGATTCACATCGCATGCATCCATCCCATACGGCGAAATTGCGAGACTTTTACCAAGTCAGTCGTCAGTCCTACTGGCCATGGAGCTTTATGAAATTATCTATATACCCTTGCATCATTAATGAATGCTTATTAATATCCTGTCCCTTTCTTTCAAAATAATTGGTTGAATCAGATGAGAAAAATATATACTTCTACTTATCAAAACATAAATTTTCAGTATATTTTTTATTTCTCAACGGAACGTTTGAATCTGTTGGAGTCATTGAACTTTTTGGTACGTACCTTGCAATTTCAGAGCACATTTCTTCAATGATGTTAATTTTTTATTGATAATACCGTCAATATATATATATATATATATATAAGATAAATTATAAATGGTTAAAAAGCAATTTGGCCAATAAACTTTTATCTCAGGAGCGCTCAGTACAAATAACTTTTAAATGAATCAAAAATACTAAAAAAACTTTTAAAAATGTGCAGTTTGCACAAAAAATGAAGTAAAACTTTTTTATGCTGGACGCTCCTAGAGTAAAACTTTTTTGTGCTAGGTGCTCTAGAAGTAAAAGTTTTTTGTATTGACTGCACATTTTAAATTTTTTTTTTTGTATTTTTGGTCCTCTTAAAAGTTATTTGTACTAGTCACTCATCAGGTAATAGTTCATTTGCCAAATTGCTCCTTAATCCAATTATAAAAGTTCACTATTCAATAGAGTTTATTTTCCAAATTTTAAACATATAATGCATGAAAATTTATATTTTTATTAAAAAAATATTGTAAAGAAAGATATGTGTTAAGTTCAGCCAAAGATTAGATATAGTGAGATCAGGATTTGAATTTTATTTGAAATTGAAATAATTATAGATGGAGCTCAAATAATACCTACTAGAATTTTTGTCAAAAAATGAGTTATTTAATATTAATAGGTTTTTGAATATATAATTGATAAATAGGTTAGAGTATAATTTTAATCCTTTAAATTTATATAAAGTATATTTTTGATCCATTAACTTTGAAAAGTATACTTTTAGTCATATAATTCTAACACCCTTAATGTACGTTGTTAATGGAAAACGCCAACACAACAAACTCAAGTAATAATAATGTAAACTTAAATAATAACTTTATACTTAAACATTGTTGATCTTAAATTTAAAATATGTGTAAATTGTGAAAAATCTAAAAATCGGATGACGCAGCCAATATCAAAATCTTGATTGTATTAACAAATTTAGTTTAAAAATCTAAATATAAACCTCAATTTCATTTACAGGGATTTGTCGGTTTATTTTAATTTAATAATCTAAATATATTATATTAAAAATTAAAACTTTTATATGCTTCGTCAGCTGTACAGTCATCAATTAGAGTTTGTTACGTCAACATTTTTCGTTAGTAATATTAAAAGTGTTAGAAATATAAGACTAAAAATATATTTTATAAAATTAAGGAACTAAAAGTATACTTTATGTAAAATTTAAAAGGATAAAAATATAGTTTTAGGGTTAGTAAATTGGATGGTGGGCTCGGAAGTAAACCTCCTTGAGTCCCAATCGACTAAGACTTTGCCTGCACTAATTCCTTGCTTGTTCAACATATTAATTATAACCACACATACATTCCAGATAGTGAGAAGCTTCCCAAACACAACAAAAAGTAGCCAGCGTCTTGAATAGGTCGTGTCCGCTCATTCTATGCAGCTCCTTTGACAATTCTTCACGAACACCACAAAAGCGAGAGACTTTGCCTAAGTCACCTCCGCGTTAACCGCACACCTTTAATGTCTTATTGCCTCCCGTTTTAATTATTAGATTTAGTTGATTTTATTTAAAAAGATGAAAAAAACTAAATAAGTTACTTAATTATTTTATATATATTATATATCTTTAATTAGTTTGAAGAAAAAATAAAAATAAAAATACTCTAAAATCATTTAATTAGCCTCTTTAATATCTAAAAAAAATGTCAATTAGGTCTTATAATTAGAAACAGGGGAGTATATCTTTTTTAATGAAGAGAAACTTTAATTTTGGGGGAAAAAAAATCAGATGATAAATTAACCAAAAAAACTAGAATATATACTTTCATTTTTTTCCCTCTACTGAAATTGTGAAACTTCTTTCTAAGGATTTTTTTTCTTCTTCTTTTTCTGGGTGAACTCTTAGAGCTTTATTTAGCTAATGATTCAATTAGGAAGCTTTTTCACCCCCACTTGCCTTCGTTCGTTGTCAACAGTTTGTTGCGATCCGAAGTTATTGGTTTCATTTTAATTATTTCCTTCAAGTTAGGGAACATTAAATTCTCTAGAGAAAGTACTCCCTCCAGTCCTAATTATAAGAGCTAGTTGACTTTTTTAAAGAGATTAATGAAGCTAATTAAATTACTTTAAAGTATTTTTATTTTTTTCTTCAAACTTATTAGTTTGACTAATAAACTAATATATAATCTAAGAATATTTAACATATGAAATGATTAAGTAACTTATTTAACTTCCTTAATCTTTCCAAAGAAAGTTAACTAACTCTTATAATTAGGACTGAAAGGAGCAATATTTATGGCAAAGACCATAAAATTGTAATTACTTATATTAACTAAACATCATATTATAAATTTAAAATTATTAAATTGCCCCTAATAATTAAAACACCTACATTATCTCCTCATTCAGAATTAAAAACATAGCTCAATTGAAGCAAAACCTGCCCATTATGTAACACAATCATATCTCTTTTTTTTGAATTTTTATTTTCCACCCAGTTTCATTCATGTGATCAATATATTATGGGAAAATTCTATATAAAGCTACTTAAAATAGAAAAATTCTAAATCGGGTTGGTAAATTCAATAAATTTTTAATTGAGTCATTAACCCAATTTAAAATTTTTAAAATATGGGTAAAATAACTTTAATACTACCCTCTCCTCTCTCCTCATTAATGAGTTTTATTACTCTCTAACTTATATTTCTCATGTATATATCAAAATTAATTTTAATACAATGAAATATGGTTCGTTCAAATATATTAAATATATCATCATAAGAAAAAAAAAACCTATAATATTTTCAGCAAAGAGTTCATTTTATTAACATGACCAATTTTTTTTTAAGGAAACTTATAATATATGTCACTATAAAAAAGACATATTTTGGTAAATATATTAAGGGAAAAATATTTCTGCAATCACGGGAGATAAGTTATTTTCAGCAATCACTAAAACCACGTCGTTTTGAATTAATAAAGTGTATGTTTGTAATTTTAGGTGAATTAATGAAGGGTATAAAATTACGAAAACACCATTCATTAATATAAAACGACGTAGTTTTTGAGGGGTCACTAGAGATAACATATCTCCAGTGATTGAAGAAAACTTATCTCCAGTAACTGGAGAAATCCTTTACTCATTTATTAATTAAGTATGAATTTTTTCTATATTTTTCACACACATATATAGATTTTTCTTGGAAATTTTTATATTGATGTAAACCATTTTATGAAATATAAAGTGTATTTTACATCTTTTTTTCTAAAATATCTATAGAAGTATATGAAGTTTAAATATTGCTTTTTTAAAAAACATAAATAATATTATTAATTTATATTAAAGAAGTAAAATATTGAAATTGAAATATTAACTAAATTACTATCTAAAAACTCACATTTATGTGTTAAGAAAAATTATTCTGATTTAGGTTAGTATCGGTAAAAAAGACTTTTATTTCAATTCAATTTTATAAAGGGTGAAGTTGACCTGAGATATGCCTTTTTTATTTTTATCTCACACAATAAAAATAACAACTTTTTTAAAAAAAAAAGAAAAAAAACTCACATTTATTTTTGTATCATTAATACAATTAATTGACTTTCAATTAAAATATATTTAATTGATATCAATGATACTATTATTGCATGACATACATGAATTATTCTTGATTATTCTTTTATATAAAGTCATAAAGCAATAATACTCTTTTAAGAGGGGAGAGAAGAAAGACTGGCAGAAAAGAGAGGAGAGGTATTAAAGTTATTTTATACAGATTTTGAAATTCTAAATTGGGTTGATGACTTAATTAATGATTTGTTGAATTTACCAACTTGATTTAGAATTTTTCTATTTTAAGGAGCTTTATATGAGATTTTCCCATATATTGTTCAATTAATAATGATTAAACTCTTTTCTTTTTTTCAATCAAGTTCCATATTCATATAATCACCTACCATAAAAGATATTTATTAAAAATGATCATAAAAATTATAATTATTTAAAGGGAAAAACATTTCTTATGTTGTAGGAGAAATGTTTTCTCATGCCACACACACATGAAATGGTGGAACTCGCATATATATAATTAGCACTATATATATATGTGGGTCCCACCATTTTATGTGTGTATAGGAATCTTGTTTCTCTCATGCAACATGAGAAAAGTAAATCCCTTATTTAAAAGGATCAAATACTAAAATATAAAATACTAAAATGTTCCTAACTAAATATTTTACGTTCTCTTATATATTCTTTCCCATATTCTGTTTTTAAAACTAATATAAAATTTTGATTTTCACTAGATTAAACAATTTTTTTTCTCAATTTTCTTATCTATGGAAAAAAAAATTACACATTGTTTAATTTTGGCATAATTATAATTTTATTTTAAAACAGAAATTCTATAACTTTAATAAAACTCAAGATATTTTATAATTTATTATACATGTTAAACTAAGAAAGTTTATATGATTTATTTTTATTTTAAAAGTTTATATGGGTTAAAAAAATTATTTACTATTTTTTGCATAGAAAATAAAATTGAGAAAAAATTTTGTTTAATTTAGTGAAATTCATAATTTTATATTAGTTTTTAAAACAGAATATGAGAGAGAATATAGAAAGGAATGTAGAAGATATCGTTAGAGGTATTTTAGTATTTTGAATTTTTGAATTTATTCTTTTTAAATAATTATAATTTTTATAATCTTTCTAATAAATATATTTTGCTGCGGGTGCTTTACTCTAGGATTTTTCTTTCCCAATTTAATCGCATAAACTTTATTACACGGATACTACTGAATGATCCTTGACCAAACCCAGCCTACACTCCACGCCCTAACTTTATTTGGTAATTGTATGAAAAAATTATTAATCTAATTTTAAGCCATAAGTGATTTTGCTGGATCGTCATATATTTTATTTTTCAAATAATATATGAAATTCATTACCATTAATGGATTATAATGAATATTTTCCAGCACTATTATTTCAAAGGAGAAAAACAGGGAGAATGATTTCTGATAAAGAAGAAGAACATTGGAAAATCCGTATCAAACAATTGGTAGAAAATTAGGGGTTTTGGTTCTCTCATAATCTCATCTCCACCTTCAAACTAAAGAAATAAATGGTTCAGATTTCATATTTTATAAAACTATTATTTGAAACATAGATAATAAATTTAAAATGTTAAAATACGATCTACACCATTCATAGCTACAACACAAATAAAATTTAAAAATATTAAATTATAAAATACAATAATACTGGTTTTAGAATTTATTAAATTTGATCTATTCAATTTTTGATATAAAAGTGGAGATGAGATTCTGATGAGTATATATTTTATGATTAAATAGGTGTATATTTTATGATATTTAACTGGAATCATTGATATTATATACCTATTTAATTATCTTTTATGAACTTTTCCATAATTGAATGAAACTTGGGATCAAAGAATAAATCGATATAAAATCTACTCATATCCTATTTTTATTGTGCAGGAAATATTAGTTGATTTGGAATGAAGTAGAAAAAGCAATTAAGAGGATATGCAATTAGTCAAATTCAGTGGTGTCACGCAAAAAAATAGACATAAAATCAATTGCGCGATCTGATGGAGTAAATTACAAAATATGAGATATCTTTGTAATAAGAAAAAGAGAATCAGTGACCCAAGACCTAAATTATAAATAAGGAGGCAGAGACAAGCAAAAGGAAGACGAGGCAGAAAGATCGGGAGACACAGAACGATAAGGAATGAAGAAGCAGAGGAGTAGAGGCTGAGCGTTTCAGTTCTCTTCATCATCCCCACGGAAGGATTGTGGAGACGACGAATAATATTTCTTTCTTCTCTCTCTCTCTCTCTCTATTCTTTGAACCTGAGTTTTATCTTTTTGTTATAGATTTGAACAAAGCCATGTGTGGCTAGTTTGTTTCACAACCTAAAGGACCTATGAACTTGTTTGGGTTTTAGAGATTATTCCTACTTGTTAGTTTTGCTTAATTTTATTTCAGTTTATTTAATCATGTGTTCATTGTTATTGCTTATTGATTGATCACCATTAAGCATGTTTTGGGGATTTAGGGTTGAACTTGAAAGAGGGAATCCTAAATTGACCTTAGGAGTAAATAATGTAGAATTAGGTTTAAATTTAACGTGAAGTTAGGTTTTAATCTAATTTGCGTCTAGGATATATAAGAATATACCTAGAAGCTCCGCATAATCAAATTAGAGTGAGCCCGATTTAAAAAGTATCTTATTTAGTTGTGTGAGACATCACATAATTAATTAAGGTAGGTATATAAGTGGACCGAAAGACATTTATAGACATTAATACTCTAGATTAGCTGATTAGGTTAAGTCAAAGTTAATTTGGTGGGGATAAAATCTAAAAATCAAATAAGGGATTAGTGACTCTAGGTTGCTCATTTGATTATTGTGGTAGTTTTCTTATTTTTATTTTAGTTTCAATTTCTTTTATCTTAATTAAAATTAATTTGGTTTTCTCAACTTAAATGAAATTGTGAAATCAATGCTTAACTGAAGTTTGTGATACCAAGTCCTCGTGGGAAGATACTTTTCTTATTACTTTGTTACTTGATATGGCTCCTTAATCCTTTCATTCATTCTCCGCCTTGATCATTATTGAGCAAGCTTCAAAAAGGGTAAGTTAGAAAAAGATTGATAAGTTTGTAAACTATGTTTTGTATCTTATATTTAGGATCAATATTAACTCTTCAAATATATGTTATGTTAAGGACCGGAGGAGTATTATAATTTTGGCAGTTTCTCCATTTCTATTATTAATCGTCTATTCTAGACTCTGAACTTTGCTTATCAATATGTTTGGTTCTTGTATGTTGAACTGGATTCTTGGCCAAGCTTATTGTGCTGGTATTATCACATAGAATTGGGATCTTCTTCAAGCTTACTCCCAAATCAGCTAGCTGTTGCTTAGGCTTAAAGTTCTGCCCTATCAGATTCTGAGAAGAAAATAAGAAAAAAAATTATGAGAGTATCCTTTTCTAGGAAATTAGTGGTAAGTAGAAATTGAGGAGATATTGAAAGTGATTTTAAAATTTATATCAAATCAGATTTAATTGTCCGGTGTTTTTGTTTTTTAACAATAGAGCCCGTAATTAAATCATCTATATATTTGATGTTTGGCCGAAAAAACAAATCCTTTTTATAAGTCTTAAGAGGAGAGCGAATAGTTCAACGTAACTATCCAAATGTTTTTTTTTTTAAATATGTTCATGTAATTATTCTCCACTTCAAATCTTCAATTTATGTGGCTTTCAAGAGTGAGAAAAGAGAAGCTGAAACAACTCTAAAAAGTAAACAAATACTCATTGATCAACGACACACTTGCAACATCCATCAGAATAATGCACCGTCAGCATATAATATAATAGCGTAATAAAAATAACTGGAATACTAGAACCTAGGAAACAGCAATTAAGGACATAAACACGGCAAGCTAGGTATGAGTAATAAGTGATCATCGTCTAAACCTCAGTCCCAAATGCCACCTGCTCATGCATCAGCTTCCCCATCCCCATATCGATCAGCCACATGATCGGGGGAGTATATATTCCCTTTCATATTTCTTCATCGCGCTTTATTTGCAATCAAATCTAGCTCTTTTGCTACTTCTTTCATCGTTGGCCTTTCCTCTCTTTTTACGCTAATACACCTCATTGCTAATAAAGCCACTTCTTCCATCTCCTCTCCATTCTTTTCATCTAACACCCATTTATCAAGAATTTCCCGCAGACGGTTTGCTTTCATTGAAGACTCAAAATGCGTCGCCAGATTCACTTTTCCTTGTCTATTGAATTCAACTACTTTACTTGCGGTGAGCAATTCCATGAGGACAACTCCAAAACTATAAACATCACTTTTTTCATTCAGTTGACCTGTGTGGAGGTATTCTGGATCCAAGTACCCAAAAGTACCTTGCACCACCGTGCAAACATCAGAATTGTCCAGAGGAACGAGTCTTGAAGCTCCAAAGTCAGACACCTTTGCTTTGTAATTACAGTCTAAAAGTATATTAGCAAACTTGATATCCCGATGGACAATGGGAATTGAAGTGACAGAGTGCAAATATGAAATTGCCTCGGCAGTTTCTGTAGCTATCTTTAATCGAGCCTCCCATGAAATAGGAGATGTAGTCTTTGTAGGATTTATGTGGTCAAGAAGTGTGCCATTGTCCACAAATTCATAGACTAATAAAGGAATTTTTGTTTCCAGGCAACATCCCAAAAGTCTAACAACATTTTTGTGGTTGATTTGGGAAAGCACGGCTACTTCACTAATGAAATCCCTAATTTGTCTAGGATCATCTCCTACTTTAGCCTTTTTAATTGCAACGGGAGTATTGTTAGGCAATATACCCTTATAGACTATGCATTGTCCCCCAGTACCAATTACTCTACTCTGATGAAAGTTGTTTGTGGCATTTATAAGTTGAACTTCTTTGAATATTTTTGTTCTCTCAGTGTATCCTTCTTTTTGTGAAAGTTGTCCAAGCAGCACGCATCCTCCGTTCTGCTCAAAATTTCTTTTTCTGAGATCTTTCAACGATTTTTGCTTGTCTGCCCAACCCACTGATAAGACAACTGCGATGACAACCAGTAAGCCCACACTACAACCTGCAAGCAATATCATGAAACTACGTTAAAATAAATAAAAACACGATTGAACAAAGAGCGAATATTTTTTTTATTCTTTAAACAGAAGGCAAGAAAATATTTTAAATAATATAATAGAATAAAACGGAGCCATATCATATTCTTACCCAAAGCAATTATAATGACAACCCATTTATACATAGATCGACGATGGTCCTTTGTACAGCCCGTCCCATTAGTGTAGCCGTCGCCCTTATAATGAGGTGGACAAGAACAGCTGTAACCACCGACGAAGTTGTAGCATTGCTTTGGGATACTGCAGTTGTTGGGTCTGCTACACTCATCAACATCTGAAAATAAAATAAGAAAGGGGTATTAATTAGTAAATAAATAGTAAAATGCCAATTTATTTAGAGAAATAATAAATATATAGAACTCCGTTTGTACGTACCGTGACATCCATCGGGATGATATGGATTCCCCTCAAAGCCAAGTTTGCATTTGCAATTGAAGCCAGCTCCAACCTTAGAATCCATGCAATAGGAGTTGGATTTGCAGGCATAGGTACTATTGGAAATAGTCCAATCTAGGGAGAAGGGGGCCATATCAAAGGGAAAGTAGTGTAGATAATCAAGAGAGAAATTAAACCAGCCCTGTTTGGCGAGAAAAGAATAGCTGCAGTTGTTGAAGGCCAACACTTTTGTATGGTTGTTGAAGGTGGATACTGCCAACGAGTAGTTTTTCTTTCCAATGGGAATATTATTGACCTGGCAACACCCTGACCCCGAACATGTGTTGGGGTTGGTTTCCTTTGGAGGCGGCGTATCGCACAGCGTTACGCAGCCACCTGAATAGCTAAGATTGTGGTCCGGGAAATAGGCAAAGCTCAAAGTGTCGCAACCAAGACTTATGATCGTGTTTTTGCCGCTGGAAATGGTGAAAGCACCACCGGTGTAAAAATTGGAAATAGATTGGTCTAGAACTACTCCTGAGCGATCGAAACAGACCCTGGAGATATGCATGGAAATGTCGATTTGACCCTCTTGGAGGAATATGTTAGAAACTGGGAGGTCTTTGAGGAATAATGTGGACTTGTCGCAGGTGAGCTGGAATGTTTCGTCCAAGAAACAGTTGCGAGAAGTACCAGGTTGAACTCCCACACCAAATGGATACGGAATGTCCACGTCACCGCATTTGTTGAGACAGCCTGCGAGGGATTGAGCTTCACTTGCCGCCATGGCTGCAGCAAATAATAGAATGAACAACATCATCTTTAGATCAGCCATCGTCTCACGTACGTACATCACTTTCTCTAGGAAGAATGGAAATGTGGAATACGATGTTCCTGCTGCCTGTTCAAATTTAATACTACTTTCATTTGAGGCCTGGTCATCGATGATTCCATGTTCTGATTAGCAATTAGGGCCATTTTTCCATTAAGGACCAGACATGGAATAGGGTTTAAGCAAAATTTAAAAGAATAAAGTTTAATTAGAATCAATCAAAATTTAAAATGACACGAACAAAATCAATCATCATTAACATAATTCAAGTATTGTATCGTTCAAAATGAATAGAAAAAAATAATACCACAGATTTTCTCTTCGTCGGAATTGGAAAAATTACCATTCAAAATTTAATTTATTAATTGGACGAAACAATGAATTCATTGATGATTGACTGTAATTTGTGAAATATTCCTAAAATAAATGAAGGACATTTATTACAGATTTTTTTTCCTTACTATTACAGATTCAGTAATTGATTGTAATTGATATAATCATCATAAAGAGCGTTATATTTCTAGTACTTGTCAAAAAAAAAGAATTATTTCTACTTTTTGACAGATACAAACGAGTCAATGGACCAGAAATCTGCTGACCCAAACAACAACATTTTCTTGAAACAATCTAAGACGTCCTTTTTGTCCAAAAATCCAATTGCCTAATGCCAAGTTGCAGTTTTCTTTTCTTTTTTGAAAAGGTATTTTTTACTGGATACAATCTTATTTAAAAATGGGCTAAAACCTAGGTAAAAGCCTCAAAAAGAGAGGAGATAAAAAGAAGACCACTTTGAGGGCGAAAAAAACAAAGGGCCTAACCTTCGGACATTCTAGGGACAACAATCTCCATCTTGGTCTTGGGTCTTGGACTTGCCAACAAGCAAACAAAGGCCTAAATCCATAGCCCTGGGAGATTGAAGAAATCCAAGGAGGAGGAGGAGGAGAGAACAGAAATAAATGGAGAAAAGAATTTGAATATAAAATATTTCGTAACAAAAATTTACATGAAATTGGACCAATTTACAAAGAATTATACTTTTTAAAATAGAAAATGAACAAAAACTATTCCAAGCTATAATCAAGCAAGAGATCAGAGAGGGGGGAGGCAAAAAGCCTGATCCCAATGATCATCTACCGCTGTCAAAGTCAATTAGAACATGATCCGTAATACTATCCCAAACTCTATTTCCATGATCAATGCTATCTCCATATTCATTAAACTTGGATGTCTCTCCCAGCAATGTTTGAGTTTCCTCCAAATTCAGCTCCCTTTTCACCCCTAACTGATCCCCCACCATCTTTATTCCCTCCAATTCTGCTGCTACTTCCTTCATGCTTGGTCTCTCCTCTCCTCTTAATCTCACACACCTTGCTGCGAGCATAGCCACCTCTTTCACCCTCTCCTTATTTTCATTATTTATTATTCCATCCTCAAGAATTTCATGTAAGTGACCCTGTTTCAAGTATGAAAGGAAGTGCATGGCCAGATTCACTTCCTCTTCTGGCCTCTCAAACGAAACAGCTTTCTTCCCTGTTAGCAGCTCTATAACCACCACCCCAAAACTATACACATCACTCTTCTCTGTCAGCTGATTTGTTTGCATGTATTCTGGATCCAAATATCCAAAAGTGCCCTGTACCATTGTGGCTAACGCTGTTTGATCGAGTGGAACCAATCTGGAAGCTCCAAAATCAGACACCTTGGCGGTGCAGCTCTCGTCTAGAAGAATGTTAGCGGACTTGACATCTCTGTGAACTATGGAAATGGAAGCAGCAGAATGAAGATAAGACAGTGCTCCTGCTACTTCTGATGCTATCCTCAGACGTGTTTCCCAAGTCACCAGAGCAGATTTTCCTTTGTTATGTATTAAATCATAGAGGGTGCCGTTATTAATAAACTCGTAGACCAGTAAAGGAACTTCTGTTTCTAGACAACAACCTAGGAGCTTGACTATATTACGGTGATTTATTTGGGAGAGCACAATCACCTCGTTAATGAATTGCTCGACTTGGCTTTGGTTCATCAGCTTGGATTTCTTGATTGCAACGATTTTCTTGTCTGTGAGAAATCCTTTGTAAACAGTACCAAAACCTCCTCTGCCGATGATCAAGTTGTCATGATAGTTGTTGGTGGCCCTTTTCAATTCCTCAGCAGTAAAGATTTTAACCGCAAGGGATGTCTCATGTCTCCCGGAGAGTTGCTGCTGCAAGATTGAACCACCGTTCTGACGAAAGAATTTTTCCTTTTGCTTCATGTGCTTCCTCTTCTGGGAGACCAAGTACAACCAAGACATACTCATAAAGAGAGCCGCCAAGCCTATACTTATACCTATTTATGTTGAAGGAGACAAACTCTTTTAGAGGACTAGATGCATATTACACTTACAAAAAAGGGTGTTTCCTGGTAAAAATTAATCATGAAAAAAGTCCAGGAACAAGAATATGTAGAGGAAAATCGGGTAGATAATATTAAGTACGTGAAGAACTAAAGAATAAACCGTGCAAAATCTAAAAGATAAAAGGAAAATACACGTGGAATGTACTATTTTAAAAGGCAGCAGCAACCCATTAATTAGCTCAGCTTAATCCTTAACAAGAATAAAAGAATAAAAAAAGGAACAATGCTGAGAAAATGGCTTACCGGTGAAGACCATAGTAAGTGGATTTTTGGACAAAGGTGGGTAGCATCCTCCGGCGGTGGTTCCATTCCCTGAGTAGCCAGGTGGGCAAAAACACTCAAAAGATCCAATCGTGTTACGGCAATTTTCTTTACTTATGCAATTGTTGGCCGATTCCTGCTGGCATTCGTCTACATCTGCAATCTCATATGATTGCACAAACAAAGAATGGTACAGGTGATCAAATTGCACTTAGATTAATTGGTTGGAATAGAAATGGAATTATAGAATTACCGTGACATCCATCTGGATGGTACGGGTTTCCATCAAAACCGGGTTTGCATTTGCAGTTGTACCCGAATCCATCATCGGAGTCGGCACAATCAGTATTAGCGGTGCAGGCATAATCCGACCTGGTCGAAGCTGCATGACAAGTATGATCTGAAACAGTCCAATCTAGGACAAGCGGGACCATGTCAAAGGGGAAGTCACGTAGATAATCAACGGAGAAATTAAACCAATTCTGTTTGGCAACAAAGCCGTAGCTACAGTTGTTGAAATCCGACACGTTCGTGTGGTTGAAGACGGAAGATGCTACAACAGTGATATTCCTCATTCCGACAGGAATATCCACCTGGCAACACCCAGTTCCCGAACAAGTTTTGTCATTCAAGTCTTGTTGAGGAGGCGCGTTACACAGCGTCACGCAGCCACCATAAGAAGTACGGTTGTTTTGAAATTGAACTATGCCCAAAGTGTCGCAACCAACGCTTATGAACTTGTTTTGGACGCTGGAAACGGCGAAAGAAGGATTGTTTACAAGAGACTGAGGGTTAAGCAGAGCGACGCCAGGTTGATTGTAACAAACCTTGGAGACGGACATGGAAATGTCAAGATGACCACCTTGGACTGATATGTTAGAAACAGGGTGGTCTCCGTACAACAACGTGGAGGTGGAAGAATTGCAAGTGAGCTCAAAAGATTCTTGCAAGGAACAGTTGCGACCAGTACGAGATTGCACACCAATACCAAAAGGATATGGAATCTCCACATCTCCACATTTATTGAGGCAGCCTTCAAGGGATTGAGCTTCTGCAGTGGCTACTAATAATAATGGAATCCATAGCCAAAGCTTCGTAAATCGCATCGTCTCCATTTTTGGCTCAGCGACAAGGTGCCTTCGATCTCATCTTTAATACACATACACCCATTGTCTGTAAAAACAATAATCAATTTGAGCAACCGGCCTGGTCAAATTGTGACTGATTCCTTATTTAATTTCAACAAAAGCATCCGTCTGAACGCGATCAAGGGACTGGTTCAATATAATTTACCTCTTGCGATGATGGAGTAGTATATTGAAACTCAGTCGTCGTCACACTTTTTGTCTATAGTGCATCTTATTGCCAAACATGCTCAAAATTCAAAAACTCTCACATAGCTTATAGGGTTGACACAACAAGGTTATTATATAAAAATCGTAATATATTATAAAAGTTCATGATTATTACTTACAAACCGTTATTTACGTTAATGGCGGTCTAAGACCGTTATTTATTATTATTAAAAGTCATTCTTCTTACAAATCAAAGCAACCAAGCACCAAGGAGTCACGATCATTGGTCAAATTGTGACTGATTCCTCATTTAATTTCAACAAAAGCATCCGTCCGAACGCGTTCGATGATGGACAGATGGAGTAGTATATTAAACCTCTGTCGTCGGCAAGCTTTTTGTCTATGTAGTGCGTCTTATAGTCAAACATGCTCAATTTATAGCATGCCAGTCCTTATCGTTGGGCCAACTATATAATTTTTATTTTATCAATGTCTAAGAATTTAACTCGACTTCATTACATTTTCGCCCGGCTTTGATTTCCTTTTTATTACGTCAAAGGATTTTGAATCCAAAACTTTTAAGAAAAGTTATTATGAGCACCCAAATAAATGTAATTACTAAAAAGTTTTAATAACAATTAACAAATAAGAAGGATAAACTTATTATCATCAAGCCAATTAAATTCTTTTTTATTAAACCAAAGTCCTTCAAACTTTTATCTATATTTTATATTAAATTAAGGTATTTCGTTAGTTCTATAAATTTTACGTGACATATATTATTATTGGTCGTATACTTTTATTTTTTATATTTCTAAAACCGTTAACAACGAAAAATACAGCAAACTCAAACATAAAACTGTAAAAGAGTAGGGGAAAAAATGATAAAAAAATGAACTTCAACAAAAAAACAAACAAACTGAGAGGTGTCTGAAAGGTGAATGCCGACGGTGAACAACAACAATCCAGAACACACAATCCAAAATCCAAGGGAGAATGCGAAGAAGATGAGGTAGAGTCTAAAGAACACACAAAGCGCCATCTGCTTTAGAGTTGAGACAAGCAAAACAAAACCAGAGAACAGAGACTCGAAGAGTGAGAAAAGAAAACTGAAATCAGAACCTCACCTCCGGAAGGCCGATGGCATTAACATTTGACGGCATCACAGAGACGCTGAAATCAAAACCCCGAATCTGAGCAAAGAGACCGAGCAAAGAGCAGAGAACATGTGAGCCAAGAAAAAATAGAAAACTTGATGGTGAAGGTGAGTCCCCAAGGCCGACGGCAGTGATGTCGAACGGCTTCAAAGCGACGCTGAACTCCTACGGGAACGGTAACATTTACACTATGTATGTTTGCTTTAAGGGGAGGAGAGTTCTCTCTCATCTCTACAAGATCCATACAAAAATTTTAATATTCTAAAAATACACTCAACAAAAAAAAGAATATTATTCTTATAATATTCTTTCTACATTCTGTTCAACTGTTTCCCTCTTATCCCCTCAAACCAAACTCATAAGAGAGAAACCAACAAAGAGAGAGAGAGCGATTTTGCTTCTGAACCTAAACTCTGATGTGATTTTCAAATGAGAGAAGCACACAGGAGAAGTCTTTCCCTACCCGCCTACGTACCCCTTCTCATCCTTTGATGATGAGCTGGGAAGCTTTTTTCGCTTGGATATTAAAACTACTTTTTTTTTGGTTGCCCACCCGATTCACTAGAACTTCGCCCCGACTAATCCGGATCCGACCTGCGTCGCACACCTAGCTTTAGTGGGAAAGTCTCCCAGCGAGGTTTTTTTGCATGCACAAGGCTCGAATCTTAATGTAGATTCTTAAATTAAAAAAAAATCATTTTTAAAAAATATATTAGTTGAAAAATCATCTTTATTTTAAATTATTTACTTATTAAATAATATTTTTTTTAAAAAATCTGGATCGCCAGATGAAAAAAGCTTCCCCTAAATTGGATCCAGCTAGAAACTAAGAAAAGTCGATCTTCTACAACCTTTTAAAAAAATTAACTTAAACCAAAGGATGCTTATTTGTTCATAATTTGCCTAACAAAATACAACTTAGGCAACCCATGACCAGGACGGGTTACCCCGAGTCACACCGAGTTCGACCAGATGAGGTCCTCCCCTACCTTCTATGGTCACCCGAAACAAATAGGCATGCAGTTCTCTAGTTTTCGATCCGAATCAGCTGATCTAGTTTGATTTTTAATATCATGATGTAAACTTAAAAGATAAAAGTATATTTTAGCCTTATATTCATGAAATAGGTCAACTTTTTATATAACTCTTAAATTTCTCTAAAAATAAATATGTACACCATTATAACGTAATATTACCTCCGTTTTGTTATATTTATTCTTTAAGGTTATTACACATAGATTAATTAAGAATTGCAATAAATATATAAAAATATAACGGGATAGTTATTCTACCTACCCTTATTTGCCTACCTTTGCTTACTTCTCTTAATAACATTATATTATGATTTCATCCAACGGTGAAGATTTGAGGATAAAATAAACCATTTTATCTCTTCCTCTCCCCCCCTTCCGCTAACTCGTCCCTTGCAAAAATGAGGATGGTGGTTTCCGGGAAGCTCATATCTGTGACTTGGAAAATTCCTAGATTATAAGTGAGGGCTTCGAATCCAATTGGGACAATTTAAGATTATTTGGTGTGGGATAGAGATAGAGATAGAAGGGAGGACACTAGAGAGGGTTTTAAGCGCCATTGCAGCGAGGTTTTAGTTTTGTCATTCGGAGTTGTGCATTCCTCATCCATAATTCTACACTACCAAGATTTCCATATAGGAGAGTCACATTGTAATGAAAGTAGAAGGAAATGAACTCCTACATGCCAGCGGAGGAGAGAAAGAGAGGGTGGGAGGCGGTAGGAGAGAGTACAGGGTAAAAGGGTTTATTATATCTCTCAAACCTTCACCATTAGATGAGATTATAATCGAATGGTATTGAGATAGATAGACAAAATAAAGATAGACAAAATAACCTAACCCAAATATGATATACCTTACCAAATTTACTTTTTATTTCATTGCTAGTGCCTCTAAAGGTATTATTTTACTTCAAGGGCAAAACAGGAAAATTAAAGTTATATTATATGTTTCTTTGAAGCTGAAAAATGATATGTAATATAGAGGACAAATATAATGAAACAAAGGTATAAAATGAACTGGTCAAATGATTTAGTCGACTGCCGTCACTATATATATATATATATATATATATAGGGAAAAGTATTTCTCCTGTCACTGGAGATAGAGTTATCTCCAATGACTCTAAAACTACGTCGTTTTGAATTAATAAAGGATTTGTTAGTAATTTTAGGTGAATTAATGAAGGGTGTTTTGGTAAAATGTATATGATTAAAAAATAAACAAAATTACATAAATACCTTTCATTAATCCAAAACGACGTAGTTTTGGGGTCACTGGAAATAACTCTATCTCCAGTGACAGGAGAAATCTTTTACCCATATATATATATATATATATATATATATTTGTTTTTTATTGATAAGTAAATATTTTATAATTAAATAAGTAGAGATTCTGGAATATATTGATTGATTTTACTAATATTTTATGCTTATTTAATTATCTTTTATATATTTATCTATCTTTTAATTAAATATAGGATAAACAGATATTATAACAGAAAATCTATTAATATCCTATTTTATTGTGCAGGAGATATTATAGGAAAAGCTTGCAACAAATTAAATTGAAAAGTATATATATATATATATATATATATATATATATATATATATATATATATATTGTTATATTATATATAATTGGCCAATTTAACGCATCATGCATGAGCTGGCGAAGAGGGGAATCAAATAAAGAATGAAAAAAAGGCCGTGGACCCCACACAAATGGAAATTGCCACGGGTTGTTTAATTGATTGAGAGAATATTGTTGTGATATGCCATGGATCAAATAACAAAGGATATTAAAGATCACGCACGCAGCTCAAGGAATCCAAGATTATACCTATTAAATAAAAACATATAAAAGAAAGCAGAGTTAATTCAGAACCACGCATCTCAGAGCGAGAACGAACGGCAATTTAAAAGAAAGAAAGAAAGAAAAAGAAGAAGCGGGACGCACAGAAGAACGGAGAAAGACGGAGAAGAATTCGGAACGCAGAGAAATTGAGGACACGGAGCCGCAAGAATGAGTTTGATTTTATCTTTTTTCTTTTGTTAACCTAGCCATGCTTGGCTAGTTTTCTTTTGTAGTTAGGGTGAGGATAAACCCTATATGAATCTAAAATATTTGTTTGAATTCTTTATTGATTCTTTATTTTCTTGATTGAATGAATTATCTTTGCTTAAAGCCTTCTTGAAGATTGATCACCTTTTAGATTGTTCATAGGTTGGTGTATGACAATAGAGATGTTGGTACATTTAACTGGAACCGTTAATTCATCATAGAGTTGTATGACCTAGACATAGGCTTACTGTAACGCCTCATTTTCAATACCAAAATCTTGGCCAAAATATTAGTAACACCTCCAAATATAGGATATTCAACACTCAAACACATATTTACAATATGGCCAAAGGTAGAAATCCATTTATACAGGGCCAAAATAAATCCAATAAATAAGAGTTATTTTAAAATGCGGAAGTCTTTTAGGTTCATGGCAAATAAAATAACACAACATAAACTAAAGGAGTACAGAAGAGCCTACAAAGCTCACTCCATGGGTGCATTCCCTTGATCTCTACTAAGTTATTCACCTGAAAAATGATAATATGGGGTGAGATTACACATCTCAGTAACTACTAAATATTTCCACCGCATACAAGTAAATAATGTATGATACAAAGGCATAAACTTATTTCATAAATATAAATATATACCATACTTACTCTTACAAAGATTATTTGTAAAAGTAGTTATCAATATAAAATATGACTTTATATATATAAATATATTATTTCAGAAGTTCTCATCATATGTCTTTACAAATCATTCATCAGTCTATCAAATCCTTGATCTGTTCAGAAATGCATTATGCAGTATGCAGCCTCCCTTATACCACCTCCATCCGTATACCGCTGACTGGAGCCATAGGCTAACACATAGTCCAATAGAAACTTATTCATTTGACTGAATTGTTCCAAGCTCACCAAATCTTAAGATACACCCGGCCAAAGGTATAGAGCTTAAATCTGGACTATGGCTCCCCTCCTTTAAAATAACAAAGGAGATGTCACATGTCCCACAACTCCAATGAAATCCCGGCCAGAGGAAAACATGGAAGATGGGGCCCTGAAACAAGTACCATCCACTGTGCACCGAGTGGTGGCATAAATCATTCTTATCATTCAAATCCCTCCTTACTCCACCCATCATAATACAACCGCCATGATGAATATGTTCACTCAAAATAATGCATTATTATACCATAAAGTTTTATACCTCAATATGCGTATTTATGAATAGTAAATACTATGCGTATCTGTGAATAGTAAAATACTATGTGTATATGTGAATAGTAAAACACGGTATATATACATGAATAGTAAAAATGAAGAGTACATACGGTATGTATACGTGAATAGTAAATACGGTATGTATACGTGAATAGTAAATACGGTATGTATACGTGAATAGTAAAATGAATAGTAAATACGGTATATGTGAATAGTAAATGAATAGTAAATACGGTATACGTGAATAGTAAATGTGAATAGTAAAAATGAATAGTAAATACGGTATACGTGAATAGTAACGTATGTATAAATAGTACCTCTGCAGATTTGTAAATCAAAGTTCCCACACCAGATCTTAAAACCATAAATATTTTCTAAATATTCTTGCCAAAATAGTAAACAAACAAATTTATAATCATACATAATTCACAAGTATAAGGAAGAATATTCAGAGTTACCTGTTACTTGCTAATACCCGAATCACCAACTAGCTATTATAACTCTCAAGCAAATATCTCTCTACTCTCTCTCTCTCTCTACCTCTCTCTATGGCTCTTAGAAGTTGTGAAGAATGAAATGAAATGGAAGGTCTATTTATAGTTGGAAAATGGGTCCTTAAGTGTAATTTTCGTCTCTGGGTCGTTTTACGTAATTTTCCTAAAAACTAAAAAGAAAACTTCCCTCGTGAACTTCTGCCACCCGTGAACAAATTTTAAAAATTTTTAATAATATTTTAAATAGTAAAATATTGTGCAAATAGTACTTTTAATAATATAATATTATAAATTAAATAGTAAATTACTATTACGTGGGTCCCGCGTGAATTTTTTTCAAAACTCACGAGAAAGGTTGTCGCTCACGGGAAGGTTTGCAGAGAATTATTTTGGTCGTGGGTCCCACATGAATAGTAAATACGTATTTGTGAATAGTGAAAACGTATACGTGAATAGTAAATACTATTCACGGGACCCACAAAATACTGATTTCAAATTTATCACTTTCCGAAAATAGAGCCTAGTAGTCTTCCAAAAATAGACTTATTCTCAAGACTTTAGGTCCAAAATTCAGGATGTTACACTTACGAGTTTATGCGATCTCAGAATTCTGGTAAAAGTATGATCTTTCCAAACAATACTAAGACGTTAGGTTGTTTTCAAAGATAACGGACTAAGGTAGCATCAAGACATTGGGACTTAGTCTAATTTTAGAGAATTGATCGTCAATCACGAGAATAATAATCAATTAGGGATTCAATTTAAATATTTGGAGGAACATAGAGAGATTCTCATCCCTAACTGCGTTTTTCTTGATTTTGGAATACTCATTTTTTTTTTACTCTCTCAACCGTTCTTGAATTCTTGATTTTAGATTTTTTTTTTCTTTCTTTATTTAATTCTTTAAATTCTGTTAACCTCATATTATTCGATTCATCCAACTAAAGCAAAATTAGCAAAATTAGTGATTGGAGTACTATTTCTCGTGGGACGATCTTTTTCTCATTACTTTATTACTTATAACGACCGATGCACTTGCCGAAGTCGCTATCATTTATCAAGTAGCATTTGAAATTAATGGTAGTAAGCGTTATTATAATTGTTAGACTTTTAGGTCCCTACTCATATTTAATGGGCTGGAATATTTAATTATGAAATAAGAAACCTTATCAAACAAGAAAGCAACAAACATTGTCAAGCGCCTTATAGTGCGATGATACTAGGACCAGCTTTAGGAGCTGTCCTTATCCAATGTTCGAGCCCTAGCTCCCTCTCTCCCTACTGACTGTATCAAAAAAAAAAAGGAGTGAGAGAAACAAACATTACTTAAGGATTTGTAACTTATTAATTGAGAATAAAGTATAACAGTATATCAGGAAATTCTTTATTCTAGAGGATATGTGCTGAGCATTATTGTCAAATTCATGAATTAACTTTTCGAAATTATCGATTTTATGTTTTTTAATTTGTCAAATCGAGTCAAGTCACTTGTAAACTCGTAACCGTTGTAAATTGGGATAAACTTATGAGTTTATACACCGAATTTACCGTTTTTATGTTTCCAACTTACAAAACTGAATTAACTCACATTTAAACTCGTATTAACTTTTTTTATTTGATAATGTTCAGCGGCTTTCTATGTGAATTTTATAGAAATTTCTTTGTTAAATATAGAATTATTTTTAATATTGATGATTTAATTTCAATTATTTAGACTTAAAATATATTTAAATTAAATTATTATCTTTTTTATATTTTAATTATGTATTATACACTATTAATATCTATTTAATAGTGAAAATAAACTCTTACAAGTTTACGTAATTATGATGAGTTTATTTAAACTACTCACGGATGTGACAACTCACAATGTACTCACTATGTGTAATCTAATTAAAAAGTTTTGTGTACTCACACATTGATGTCCCTTTTTTTAGAAGAGCATTTATAAGACAAATAAAAGAATTTACAAAATAAATAAAGAGATTTAAAAACAAATAAAGAGATTCAAAAAATATACCATATGGGTAGGAATTAAAAACATTTTAGCTATTTTCAAGATAAATATAAGCATTTACCAAACAAATAAAAGATTCAAAAAACCTAGAAAGTTAAAAATATTTTGGCAATTTATAAAATAAATATGTAAATTCACCAGACAAATATGAGCATTTAGAAAACAAATAAAGATATTCACAAAATAAATAAAGGGATTAAGAAGAATTTAGAGAGTTAAAAATATTTTGATCATTTATAATACAAATATGGAAATTCATAAGATAAATATGAGTATTTATAAAATAAATAAGACAATTTACAAGATAAATAAAATAAAGACATTATTACTTTTTTACCACAAAAATTAATTTCATTTTAACAATGGTGTCTAGGGAGTGACTAAAATTTTCCCCAAAATATATGCCTATTAATTTACATGAACAAACAAAAAGGGTCATCTTCCATCATCTAAATCAATCGGCACACCATCTGTAATGCTATCCCACGCAGTGTTTCTATAAACAATGCTATCAACAGATTCAGTCAAACGGGACGTCTGTTGAGGAAGTAATGAGTGTGATTCCGCGGCATTATTGAAGTGTTTGTTGATCCATGGATGTTTCCCTGTCATCCTTATTCCCTCCAACTCCATTGCCACTTCCTTCATGCTTGGTCTCTCCTCTCCTTTAAGCCTCAAGCACTTCGCTGCAAGCTCAGCCACTTCCTTCAGCGTCTTCTCATTTTCATCATTAACCATCCCTCTCTCAACCAGTTCAAACAAGCGACTTTCATTTAAGGATGATAGGAAGTGCATTGCAAGGCTTCTTTCCTCTTCTGGCCCATCAAATGACACTGCCTTTCTTCCTGTTAGGAGTTCCAGAACTACAACCCCAAAACTGTACACATCGCTCTTCTCAGTGAGTTGGTTCGTTTGCATGTATTCGGGATCCAAGTATCCGAAAGTTCCTTGTACCATCGTGGCTAGCTCCACTTGATCTAGTGGCATTAATCTGGAGGCTCCAAAATCAGAGACTTTGGCGGTTAAAGTCTTGTCCAGAAGGATGTTAGCGGACTTGACGTCTCTGAGGATGATGGGTGTGGAGGCAGCAGAGTGTAGATAAGACAGTGCTCCTGCTACTTCTGCTGCTATCCTCAGACGGGTTTCCCAAGTAAAAGCACAAGCTTTGCTTTTGTTATGTATGGATTCGAATAGGGTGCCATTATTAACGAACTCATAGACTAATAAAGGAACCTCTGTTTCTAGACAACAACCAAGGAGTTTGACCACGTTCCTGTGATTTATCTGGGAAAGTATCATCACCTCATTAATGAATTGTTCAATTTGGCTTTGTTCCATCAGTTTTGATTTCTTGATTGCGACAACAGTGTTGTCTGGGAGAATTCCTTTGTAAACAGTGCCGAAACCGCCTTGGCCAATAACTAAGCTGTCGTGAAAGTTGTTGGTAGCCCTTTTCAATTCTTGAGCAGTAAAGATTTTGGCTGTGAGGGAGGAATCCTGTTTTACAGAGAGCTTTTGTTGCAAAATATCGCCTCCATTTTGTCGAAAGAATTTCTCCTTCTCCTTCATTAGCTTCCTCTTCTGGTATATCAAATACAGCCAGGCCACACTCACAAACAGAACTATCAATCCCACGCTTGCAACTGGTAATGAAAAAACGAAAAACAGAGATTCTGATTGGCCGACCAAGTACTAGTAATTATAATTTTTTAATTCAAAGTAATAGTAGTACTACTAGAGGGAGACAAAATCATGCTTAGTAGTTCAAAATTAAACGTGAGCATGGTTACCAATGTGAAGTATTGTAAGTGAATTGTGGCGCCATGGCGGGTGGCATCCTGTTCCCTTAGTTCCAGTCCCAGTGTAGCCGCGAGGGCAAAAACATTCATAAGACCCAACCGTGTTACGACAGTTATCTTCACTTGTGCAGTCATGGGTCGATTCCTTACACTCGTCTATATCTGTCCGTACCAAGAATGACGCCAAGTTACTAAACATATAATAAATAGTAGGAACAAACAAAGAAAAGGAAGGAATTATTAATTAATGACCTCGGCAACCCTCGGGAAGATAAGGGTTCCCTTCAAAACCGGGTTCGCATATGCACCGGTACCCGAATCCATATCCCGAGTCTTCACAGTGGGTGTTGGATTTGCAGGCATAATCCTGTGATGTCCTCTCATTCTCACATGTGCCGTCGGAAATAGCCCAATCTACAACCAGCAGTGCCTTATCAAATGGTAAGGACCTGAGATCAGCCGTGGAGAAATTAAACCACCCTTCCTTGGCCACAAAAGCATAGCTACAATTGTTGAAATCAGACGCCTTTTGCTGCGAATTAAAGCTGAAGGCTTCAATGCTGATGTTCCTCATTCCCAGAGGAATATCCACCCGGCAGCACCCAATCCCAGAACAAGTTCCATCGTCCTGCTGATAACTGGGCACTCCGTAACATCGCGTCAAGCAGCCGGTGGAATATGTATGACTGTTTTGGAAACTGTTTAAGTAGCCGTAAGTGTCGCAGCCAACGCTCACGAACTTGTTTTCACTGCTGGAGATGGTGAAACCTGGGGTAGAAAGACTGACGCTAATCTTGCCTATTTCTCCGCCTGTATCATTGAAACAAATCCTGGAAACAGGCATGCACATATCCATTTGACCTTTGAGGGAAATGCTTGAAATTTCGGCGTTACCGTGAAATAACGTCGAGTTTCTACAATCCATTTGAAACGCCTCCTGGAAGAAACAGTTGTTATTACCGGTACCAGATTGAACACCCACCCCGAATGGATATGGAATCTCAACTTGCCCGCATTTTTGGAGGCAACCAGGCAGGGATTGGGCGGCGGCAAACGCCATAACTGCTAATGCACTCATCCACCACCACCAACAGATTTTAATGGCCTTCCACATCCCTCCACACCCTAATGGTAGTAATCCGGATTGTAAGACACAGCACTTGGGAACGTAGTTGATTTGATGCCTTCCTAATATCATCCTATATATGATAAGATAACTAGGGTACGTTCATGTCATGCAGAGGCAAGCGACATGCTTGTGTCCAAAGGAGCAGGCCTTCATCGTCTGTTGTTTACCGTGTTAGTTGTCTCCCCTACACGAGCCGGCCGTGCTTGACATTGGACTCGTGCCCGTTGTTTTCAAGTATATATAATCAAGCGACAAAGTGGGGTATGCGTGTCTCTATCGTTCTTGTAGTAATCAATCAACTGTGTTTTTTAACCCAAAAAAGCAAACTGTTTTCTATTCGAACTTCTTCTCCGAATGGTCCCTCACATATACATGTCTACTTGGGAAGGTCTTCGATAAATTTTGTTGGCTTTCAGTATCCGAGATTCGCCTTCGGTAAACATAATTACCGGATGTTCTTAGTAAATAATGTTAACTGCCGCATTCCATGATAGATTAATATTTTTCATCTTATTTTAATGAACAGACGGGGGACGCAGGCCCAGAGATTAAAAATGGGTTTAAATTTGTGCATAATGAATCGGAATTGGTTGGCCCATAAAAGGTTAGGCCCACGACTATTTTTGTGGAGTGAGCTGAGATTGTAATTGGATGGGCCAACAATATTTACGAACAAACGGTACGACACCGAATTGTTAAGACCCAAGAAAACTACAACTGAAAGTGTGAAACGAAGGAGGAGGATTAGTAGGGTATAAAGGAAGAATTTGGATCCGAGGTAAAAATTGTTTTTACAACATGATTTACAGTATATAAAAGTAGTTTGTGAGATAATTTTTATCTCAATTTCTGTGAACGTATTTTTCCAACGCCAACTCAAACAGGTCCATATATGACGTTAAATAATATTTTGATCACAAAAAATCGCTATACTTTAGGCTTGGGGCTAGCTAGTCGAGATGAATAAGAAAAGAATAGAGTTTGAATGAGACTCCTCATATCTTTTTTTTTTTCTTTTTTTGAACAGGAGGGGCAAATACTAATGGTCAAAGCTAGAAAATGGATAGAACTCACAAGAGGAATCATATCACTAGGCTACTAGCATTGCTAATACACCTCACATCTTGACATCTCATTGAAGAGCCTTTGCATGCCACCACAGGCTTCATCAACCCTAACAAAAACTTGACGTCAAAAATGGACCAAT
Source organism: Acacia crassicarpa (assembly GCA_034222035.1). Taxonomy (NCBI): domain Eukaryota; kingdom Viridiplantae; phylum Streptophyta; class Magnoliopsida; order Fabales; family Fabaceae; genus Acacia; species Acacia crassicarpa. The sequence goes on from JAWXYG010000004.1 coordinate 3,072,623, forward strand.
AATAAATATTTTTAATGAAAAAATTGGAAAGAGAGGAATGAAAGAGATAAAAGAAGAGAAGAGAGATATGGTAGGGGCAGGCACAAACACCATACAAAAGGTGAAAGAAAGAGAGTACAAAAAGGAGGGATGCTGAGCGTCCTGGGAGCAACAAAGTACAGAGAATAGGAAATTTGATGAAGGGTCACATCAACACAACGTTACATCCCTCCCTGCAACATGCCCTCTCTCTTTTAAGCAACCAATGACTAAATATTAATAATCATCTTCATCATCCCCCCTTTCTTCCTACAAACCCAACACCGTATTGTCCTCTCTCTCCCTCTCTCTCTCTCTCTTTCTGCCCGTCTCCTTAGCCTCTGCAGCTGGGGGTCATCTCTCTATCTCCATCATCATCATCTTTCTGTGCTCACCCCACCCCCACAGCCTTTTCCGGCGAATATTGTGCATGTCACAAGAGTACTACTACCTTCTTAATTTCTCACTCCCTCTTTATTTAGACTCTCCAACAAATTTTCGCTTCCACTTCAACTGAATCATTTAGCTGCAGGCAGCACAAATAGTTAAGAAAACAACAAGAGCAGCTTGAGCACACAAACCCCGTCACCGCCAGCGATTGGGATCGGTGATATCTCTTTAGTATTATTAGGTCTTAGTACAATTTTGGAGAAACTAGAAACCAACAAAGTTGACACAAGAAAATCGAGGCCTGCCATATTCAAGGTAGTAATCCCCACTTCGTCAACCACCTAGCTAGTTGCCTCTATTCTTCTTCGTCGTTGCTTATTTTATTCTATTATTACTAGTCTCTGGCTTGTGACGATCGAGGAATATTATATGAGAATATGTATTTTATTTCAGCATTCTGCTTGGTTAGACTCAATCCATCATCTCATTCTTCTCCGATTATCTTTACTCCCGCATGTTACTTTGAAGATCTCTATTTTTATGGATTTATTTTTGGCTCTTGGACTGGTGTGTGCCTCACGAGAGAATGAATGAAAACGATGTACATAAGAGTGATCAATAATGAACATATATTATAATAATATACTTATGCGGTGAAATTCAAGCAAGATGTGCGGCCAGCAACTTTTTTCATGGAAAGCAGTGAAATAAAAATTCTCTTCACGAGATCCAATCCCTCAAATCCACCGGCATCATCAATTGTATCCCCTTTTCTGCCTCTTCTTTCAACTCCTTCCTCTTCCCTCTTCTTTCACATCAAGATCCTACTCTGCACACCCATTTCTATCTTCTCATCACCTTGACCATTCAACTCCAAACTTCACTTTCCTCTCCTGGGCTTTGATGAGAAAAAGTAGACTTCTTTTGTTCCATAAATTCTTATTCATGTAATTACAGGTACTTTTGATCGCGCGCCACACACTATATATACCAACCTGTTTGTCAACCGTAGCGCAGATTAAAGCCGATCGAGAATGATTAGAGGGTCGATTCGTGTCTCAGTCTAAGCAGATCGAAGTACAAAATCAAGATCCTTCAAAGTCATATAAAACATGTGTGCCCCATCAACTTCGCACGGTCCCTTCCATTGATAAGAAGTTTTTTTTTTTTTTTTTGAATTTGGATGTCTGGTTTGTGGCCCGAAGAGCGGGGGATCAAGCCCCAGACCTGGTGCCACTAGACCAAACGGTCTTAGGCAATTAAAAGAATCTATAGTTTTTCATGTAGCACACTTGAATTGATCAGTGTTTGTCTTCATTTCTTCTAACATATTACTGAATTTGGGGTGATTATTCCAGAGGAGGAATAAAGAGGGAGAGGGCATGGCATCGTCATCGAATTCACCATGTGCGGCTTGCAAGTTTCTTCGGCGAAAGTGCCAACCAGAGTGTGTGTTTGCACCCTACTTCCCGCCAGATCAGCCGCAAAAATTCGCAAACGTGCACAAAGTATTTGGAGCGAGCAATGTCACCAAACTCCTCAACGAGTTACACCCCCACCAGCGTGAAGACGCCGTCAATTCTCTCGCCTACGAGGCCGACATGCGCCTCCGTGATCCCGTCTACGGGTGCGTCGGAGTCATCTCTCTCCTCCAACACCAACTCCGCCAGCTCCAAATGGACCTCACCTGCGCGAAGTCCGAGCTGTCCAGGTACCAGACCTTGGGCATCACCGGCCACAGCCTCATCACCGCCCACCACCAGGCCCAAAACATGGGCATGAACCTGATTGGCGACCACTACCACCACCACCAGTTCTTCCCCCGGGACCACCATCAGTCCTCCATGATCAGGACATTTGATGCGGGTAACAACTATGACGGCGGTCTCCTGTCCATGAACGTCTCCGCAAGCATAGGGCAGCTCAGCCAGTTTCAGCATCAGCACCCTAGAGCTGCCGCCGGCGACGATCGTCGGACTATTGATCCCTCTTAGGGTTTCTGATGGGTCCTTCTTTCCAATCTACTTTTTCACGTAACATATATGCCATAGGTAATTATTAATTAATTTTCCATTCCATATATATGCATATTTCTTCTACTGTTATATATTGACTTATCATCATCATTGATCCAAACAAAGGCATACTTGTGCTATCCATTTGTTTACATTATTACCATCAAGGTACGTAGTAGTCATTTTAAGAATTGGGATGGATCCTTCTTCACTGCTGTTGCATTAATCCCGTGTTTTCACCAAGAAAAGAAATAAAATTGGAGTTTCCTCCATTACTGTTCTGGTAAAAGATATGCTGCTTTCTCTAATTTTGCTAATTATACATTCCAATTAAGTGATAAGTGATTATTATTCCAACATATAATGATAAGTACTATTCCCTCACATCCTCAATTATAAGATCTATTAACTTTTTTTTTATAAAAACATTAAGAAAACTAAATAAGTTATTTAATCATATCATTAGATTATATATTAATTTTTAAGTGAAGCCATATAGATATATATAGAAATATTTTAGTATTTTCAGAAAAAATCAAGTGATCTATCTTATATTTAGTTTTAAGACTAGAATTAGTAGTATATATATATAGCACTCAAAGCTAACTAGTTTCTCATATAAATTTCTGTTATTTTGGGCTGATATATGCAGGTGGGAAGAATTCAATGTTAGGGGGGAGAGAGACTGACATCTAAATTTCTTATAAATGTTCCTTTTGCACGGACAATTTTGCTATATCGATAAATTCATGGATGTTGCTGCGCTTCTAGTTTTTTTATTTCCTCCATGTCAAAGCGATTAGTGGATGTAAATCTTCTTACGTGAATTCCAACAGTTTTCTTTCTAAAATTATAGAAAATTGCTAATCAACAAAACATATGGTTGAGTTCCAACGCAACTGATCACTTTCGTGATCCAACGCACAGCTAATAAAATACATTCAGCTAAATGCTGCGGATCACTTTCCTGTGTTTGCAGATACCAAGCAATAACTATTCTTGCCAAGTTAACTTTAGGTAGAAATAAGAAAATACAGACTACAAAAAAAACTATTTAGTACCAGCACATATTTAGTCTACTAGTATAATGCCCCGTTAGATTCATCTAAGTTTCAATTGAGTTCGAGTTTTAAAGAGAACATTTATAGTGGAAGAGGCAGTTATAAACCCTGAATTAGATCTTTGATGATAATATATATATAAACTATTTAGTAGTCACTATTAGATATATATCAATACATTATTAAGTTTTCCTTTTCTACTTCCCTGAATTTTCATTTATCTACTAATTAAGTACATCCTAAAACGTCGATATCGATATTATTCAAAACTGCATTACAAAATCCAATCATCCATTGTTTTTTCCCCTACAATAATATGGTTCTGAGAAGCTTAATGTACCTTGGGTAATATAGTTCCGTGAAGCTTAAAAAAGTTAGCCAGTATAAAATATGTCCTTATTTGACCTTTTTTTTTCCCCTTAAAAAAAATCTTACGTAGTGGAGGGTCAAAATTTTAGCCCGTACTAATGTTGATTAACAAGAAAATGGGAAAGCAGTGGTATTAAACGTCGAGACTTAGTTCCAGTTAAAATGCAAAATTGATATGATAACTTGATCTTGATTACTTAAATTGATGTTGAAAATTAATAGGGCTCAATCTCTCTCTTTCTACAGTCTTCAGCTTCACATCCACACTGCCAAGTGCTGGAGCAACCATTTTCTTGAACGTTTATAAGGCAAGGAGCGTAGCGTGTTATGGGGTAGTCCTGAGGTAGTCCTGATCTATGTCCATTGATGGAAGTCAGAATAGCAGCTGGCATGTTCTCAGCAAAAGAGTAAAAAACGTTTAGAATGTCTTTTACGTGATTCATTTAATAAAAGAAGTAACGAAATAGAGTACGTATACTATATCATTTAGTTTAATACATGAAATCATTTAGTCAGCTCCCCCAAAGCAAAATGACTGGGATGTTGAATTTTTTTCCGAAGTTATGATTGAAATTATTATAAAGATCGGACCCGGTTATAGTGATGATCAGGTAGAGTAGTGTCCCTAGCTATTATAGGCATGAAGAACTATTATGGTAGCGAGATTAATATAGGGTTGCCTCACAAGATCATTGTCTCAGAAGCTTTCAGAGGACACGTGTGATCAAATCTAAGCATATATACTAATATACCACAAGATATAAGGGGGTGCGGCACAGAAAGGTGATTATTATACTTTGGATGAAAGAGCATAAAGTATGGGGGTAAGTTTGCGACTTTGCATAAAATAATGAGTGCATGGGCAGACTTTGAGTTTAAACGTCCGAGAGAGAGGGCAGTGAGGGGAGTAAAGGCGAGGGAGAGGGAAGAAGACAGGGGGAAAAGACAAAAAGGACAGGGCGAGAGAGAGAGGTGGGTGAGAATTTAAGTGATGATATATATGATATGAGGTGCACTCAAACCCCTTTTGCTTCTGCCACACAAAGTAAGGCCGTTTGTACAGGAAATTGTCACAAAGGGCATTTAATTGACCCAGAATCCGATGCACTAGAGAAACCGTATATGCTCTCTCTCTGAGATATTGCAAAACCCTCTTCAACTTACAGATACAAAGATAGATCTCATACAGACAGCACTGTGACTGTGGCATGTATATCGGCATTGTAGACCCAAGTGCTTCAATGCTAACCGTGAGATCTGTGTTGGAGATCCCAACCCCAATTGCACAGTTTGCTTTCCTTCCCCTCAGACGCAGTCAAAAAAAAACAAAAATTTAAAGGAAAAGAGAAATAGAAAACAGAAGATTGCCAAATTGCATGACAATGATGACGTACTTGGCGCAATCATGACTTTGCTTTTAATTGAGTTTGACAGTGGTGTCTCTGTATCCCTCTCCTATTCATCAACTCTGATCACCACGAATTCATACCTGCCTTTTGCTTTTTCATTTCAAATACTCTTATTTATTTTTTTCAGTCAAATTCAAATAACCAGTGACTGAACGGGAAGAGAAAAGCAGGCGAAGTAGCAAAGTCAAGAAGCAGAAAAGCTCGAAGGAGGGGGAAAAAAGAAATACTCAACAAAGGCACGCCTTACGGAGGGAGATCAGGAAAAGTAATATTGAAGGCATTAATTGGGGATTTGTCCCTCTGAGCCTGAGGGAGTGCCCCATTCCACTCTGAGCTCTTATTATTTTTATGTTTAAATGGGAAGGGTATTTGCATTTATTAGACAGTGCCAACACTACGTACCTGTTCTTCTATCTGATTAACTCCATTGGGTATGGAAATTGAATTGGGCGACACTGACTTGACCCATCACCTCCTTCCTTCCATCCCCCTTGACTATTCTTCCTTTCTTGGAGTTTGCCATTTCACGTTTTTCCATATCCTTTTTCAAACCCCACCCCATCCCCCTCTCTCTCTTCCTTAATTACATGCCCTTTGTCCCCCTCCTCTCATATTCTGCCAATCACACGTGAGTGGCCCAGCGACCTTATGCCTTATGGTTCCGTACTAGGGTTTGTGCCTCTCTTACTAACTTCCCTTCTCTCCCTACCCTATAGTGTTTATGGAATTTCTCATTTACATACCTTCTTCAATTTGCTGCCCCATTTGCAAAACTGCATAGTATATGCTTGCTGTTGTTTCCCATTTAAGAGAGCCAAATCCATTGGCTGTGTCCCCATTTTGGGCTCCCGTGATCATATGTCAAATCTCATCCATCCCATGACATTTCTTGTTGCAGCTCTATGTTCGTCAGCTTCGGCATTGCCAAAGCAGGGATATATTATATGTTCGGACACAGACACACAAAGCTTCCAACAAAGGAAATGAACACGCAATGGCATAAGCTCAAATAATAGCTACCCTCAGATCGCTTCTGACATTAGTTCTTGACCTAAGGAAAAAATACTCCTGACACTGGGAAACGCCCGTATTCCAGCAGTTTTGGACCTAACAGACGTGCCAATAGAATATCAAATATCTGCATCACTTTCTGCTCTTTAAATCTGTTGCTTCTATACTTTACTCACGCTCAATCAAGTGCCAGTTGTTGTAGTTTTATTAAGGATTTACATCGCCCGATATGATCGAGGGCAAAATCAACAGAGTGTACCGTCATGTACCTGGTTCATTTATCACTTTTGTGGGCTACAAACAATGATAAAATCCTAAAAAGACCAAGAATGTGGATTTCACAAGTTTGATCGGAATCAAATTTTTATAAATCCAGCGCCTATGAACAAAGGCTGCTTCAGAATTAAAAGTTGGCTTATAGCGAAAAATGAAGGATTAACGACTTAAGAGAGAGAGAGAAGCAAGTTTAATGAAGATAGGAGGTGCGTTGATTTTATGTGAGTGTCGATTAGTTCTTGTTGTTTCATATACATCTTGCTCAGATTGGGGGTTATAATAAGAAGTGGAGCAGGATACTTTCTAAAATTTACAAAAAGTTCTTTTTTGCGTTACTGCAGTGAAAACAACACAATGGAAACAAGTACAGCAGAGGTGGCAGAGAAGGCGTTGCTGATTAATGACAGTGATACTTAGGATTAACTAGTAAATTTACCTCAAAAGTATACTATAGAACAATTTTGTCCTGAAAGTTTTTCTTGGAGAAGTGTTGCCTCGGAAGTTTTTTCTTTTAGAGTAATTCTGCCCTCCATTAATAACCCTAACGGTCATCTATTAGTTGACCGTTGACAGTTAACAAAAGGGCAAAATTGCTCTAAACAAAAATTTCCAGGGTGATAGGGCTCCAAAAAAAAACTTTCAGGACAAAATTGCTCATCGAGGTATAGTTTCGGGGTAAATTTGCTACTTAAGCCTAAAAAAATTTATATGACTCATAAAAATTATGGAAAAAATGATAATTTATTTTTTTGCCAGTTGTCTAAAATAATCTAACTTAGCTACAGCAGCAGGGCTGATAAAAATTTACATTTACATGCTACTTATAATTAGATTTATTTTGAATCTAATATAAATATTTCTAAAAGAGTGACACATATTTTTCTTATACAAATAAATGATTTAATCAATTTTCTTACTTTTTGTAAATTGATTAATGAGGCCTTTTTTATCTCCGCCTTCACTGATTTATATAATTCGGCCTGTTTGAAGTAGGCATATTTTTAGCCTTTTTGAAGTAGACCTGTTTTACAGTGAGGTTTGTAGCCTGTTAGTCTAATTATAAAATTTTTGAAAATATAGGTCACATTAACAGGGCACAGACTAGGCTCAAGCTGAAGAAATGGCCTCTAACAGGCCGCAAGTCAGGCTTAGGCCACTTTGTTGCCGAACAGGCCTAGCCTGTTAAGGGTAAAGTCTGGGTTGGCCTGACTTGTTTCCACCTCTAAATAATATATAAATAAGAATTAAAAATATACGATATCATAAATAACAGTTTTAACATTTTTTTGGGTTAAGTAACAATTTTACCCTGAAAGTTTTTTTTAGCAATTTTGCCCCAACTTTTTTTTTAAAAGCAATTTTGTCCCTCCGTCAACGGTCAACTAACCGTTGATCATTCACGAAGAGGCAAAATTGCTCCAAAAAAAATTTTCAGGACAATATTACTTTAAGAGAAACTTACAGGACAATATTGAACCTCGAGGTATACTTCTAGAGTAAATTTACTACTTAATCTGTGATAGTTATTAGTGATGAGGGTGGACGGGTGGCTTTAATTAGTATATCGATGAAAACATAATAAATTCATCCAAATCCATATATTTCCTGGCGGGAAAAAATAATAATCCATATAGTTGAAAAATCCTCAATAAAATATACTCTTCTTGTTATAAATATAACAAAATATCTGAGATAAGAGATAGAGAATAAGAACAAGAGAATAGAGAAGAGAGAAAGAGGAGTGTAATTCTTATTCCAGTGTATTCTGATGTGTATCAATACATAACATATGCCTTCTATTTATAGGCACAACTCTCAAATCTACAATTAATGTGATTCCACAATCATAGGGATTCATGGATGAGAAATAGGAAACTATAAGAGATTAGGAAATAATTGGAGATATGGACATCCACAAATATAATATTCATAACACTCCCCCTTTGATGTCCATTATGAATGTGCCTCGTTAAAAACTTTAACTAGGAAAACCCAGTGGGATAAAAACCTAGCCAAAGAAAAGAGTACATCATCCATTGATACATTTTCTACTGCTGCCTCATTAAAAACCTTTCTAGGAAAACCCAGTGGGACAAAACCTAGATAAGGGAAAAAAAGTACAGCGTGCATCATCTCCCTCTCTTAATTACATCAGATTTGCTCCCCCTGATGACTACATTACTTTCAATGACTTTTGAGCATATCTTCTTCTTGGTCATCAAACATTCTATTGTGTACCTGCAAGAACTAAATATTTCCAGCAAAATCATAATAATACTAACATGATTTCTAAGCATCTTATAAGATATATCTAGATGCATATCAACAGATTTTCTTTAAAATGATTATATCATACATGCTCTAATAGCTTTAAGTCATACAAAACTTATTAAGTATTGTTCTCGAGAACTTTGAATTAGATGATTCTGGAATCTTGAGCCCTTCAGGGACATGTGCTTCTGGCACCTTGAATCCTTTAGGGATTTGTGCTTCTAGTACATTGAGTCCTTCAGGGACTTGTGCTTCTGGCACATTAAGTCCTTCAGGGACATGTGAGCCATACGCATATGCTATATAACGATATCTAATAGACGCATAATTTATCATTCATAAACTGCCAGATTTATTGTATCCACCACAAAATCATATATCCCAATTTGGACTTCAGGTCCATAACTACCATAGTATGATTATATTTGCGTCATTCTCAATTTCACTTATCCTCTTGGCCAATAATTTTTTATATAATATCCTCATTTGATCACGTGATATCATCATCAAAATTGTTGTCGACAACTTTATCTTTTCGATTCTATTTTTCCAATTCGACATAACAATATCAATATTACTCAGGTACCTGAACCTCTCTTTAGGTTTTGCAATAAGTTATGTCTTGATACTCTTCTGGAGTATCTACCTCCTTAATATGATCATCTTAATTATCACTCCAATCTATCCATAACGTTTATATTTGGAACTGAAAACTCATGCTTCAGGCATGTTACTAATTGGAGCATTTTTAGCTGGAATATGAGATTTAATAAATCTCATTTAGGTCAGTGATTCTATCTGGCAAATATATCATGAATGCATAACCTGATGAACTTCTGGTTCATACATCTTTATTCGAGGATATATACTTTGCTATAATGCATTCCACTTATTCTCTTTTCCAGCTATTCAATTTCTCCCCCTCATGTTGAGAAAACTATGTCAAATATCAATTGACTAATATAAGTCTCCATGTGTTTCCTTTAGAAACATCATTTTGTTTCTTCTAGAAACAAACAATTAAAAAGGAGATCTTCATATAACTTTTATCTCAACTTTCTCTCTAAATCCATCTATGTGCATTGTGGTGGATTAATAATCATTGCACATTCAACCCTTTTAAGATGGAATTTGTCTGGCTACTGACCAAGAGCCAATTTTACTGGGAGAATTTTGTTGGCTTATATAAGTGCTGCAATATGTAAGATCAAATATACCAACATAAAATTTTGTTCTCATAAGAATTGATCTAGCTATTTATGGAGGCTTTAATTCATGATTTCTTGATCGTATAATCTGGAAATTGTGCACTTAATTCATCAAACATTATTGCAAACTTCGGGTTGCAAACATTTTTACAAACTTCAGGTTGAAAGATAATAATCTCGCATGTAACCATCTCATAGATGCATCTTTCAAGTTTATATGGTTTACATGCTATTTCAATGGGCCCATAAAATTCTGTTTGATATATTTCTAGAAATACTGAAATCCAGTACTAATCATGATCAATGATAGTCTCATAGACAATTTGCTTTGAGAACAAGCAGCACATAATTCATAAATAATATGTTGGTTATTCATGAAGAATCTTTTGGTTCTTCAATGGATGTCAATACGAAATTTTATTTCTATTATATGACTTGGATGATTAAACAAGTCATGCCAACAATCAATTTCTTTGAATTAGTAAACTTCTGGTTTACTGTAATATTTGTCTCAACAAATAATAAACATTTCAATATTTTGACATCCATTTTGGGAGATCTATTAAACTTTGTCTGAGAAGTATATAACTTTTCAAAAATTAGCTCACACATGTATTCTAACTCACACTTGTAATCCAACAGTCTCCCCCTCAAGTATGAGTCATATAAACATAATTTCTTTATATATGTATTTCAAAATCACTTTAAAAACCCTTTAAAGCTCAAAATAAAAATCTATGTTAATTCTTCAGGAACAAACATATGATATTATATCACTAGATAATTTCATTACTCATTAATAATATACTTCAATTTACTCATATATGCAAAATACATACAGTTCACTTCATATGAAGATATTCATAATCAAAATAACTTAAAATCACACAGATTTAGAATTACATGTGTGAAAATTTTCCATCAGAAAAATTCTCTTAGAAACAAATTTATGATATATGATCACATAAATAACAATAATAACAAAAAGTAAGCATCATGTTACCTTCTGGGCTTATTCATTTCTCTTGGGCCTTGGCTTTAAAATAAATATGGACATATTTCTCTGCAGCTCATTTCCTTTTTAATATCTCATTGACAGTAAACTTCTAGTTTACATTGGCAAACATTTGGTTTGCATTGACAAACTTCTAGTTTGTATTATTATGTGTAAACTTCTGGTTTACAATAACATGTGTTTTCTATAATATTCATTTATAACGAACTTTTAGAAGAATAACCATCTTCTGGTGGTTATACAATCCCTTTAATTTATTCTAAAGAACAACGGGATCTTTTAATGCCAAATATTCAATTTTGAAGCCTTCATACAAATTGTGGCATATAAAAATCATGGATCTAGCTTTACTTCAATTTGTCTTATGGCTTCAGGCCAAATTATCACTTTATGTGTCATGAGAAACTTTACTTCAGGCGAATTTGTGCCATGAGAAATTAAATCAATATGGCTTCCAGCCATACAATAAGAGGATGAAAGCTATATGACTTCTGGCCATATAATATCAAAACTTTATGGCTTCGGGCCAATGATGAGGATTTAGAATTATATGGCTTTTGGCCTTTTATCTTCAAGATATATAAAAATTAAATAAATGTTTCATTCAATAGAATAAAAGATGAAAAAGAATATGACTTCAGGTCATATAATAGGGAATTAAATGAGTATGGCTTCTAGCCATATAATATAAAAATAGAAATAAAAGAAATATGACTTCTGGCCATATTATATCAAAGTCAAAATGTATATGACTTATGGTCATATAATCTCAAAATAGAGATAAAAAGACTATGGCTTCTGGCATATTTGTTTCATGAGAAATTAAATCAATATGGCTTCCAGCCATTTATCTTCAGGATAAATAAAAATTATATATATGACACCTGGTCATATAACAATGAATCAAAGAATTAAAAAAAAACAATAAAAATTAAAGATATAAAAATTAAAACTTTATGGCTTCCGGCCATTTAGTACTCATAATGAGAATTTAAATTTATATGGCTTCTAGCCAAAAAAATAAGAAATTAAAGTGATATGACTTCTAGTCATATAATTTCATAATAAGAAATTAGAGGCGTATGGCTTCTGGCCATGAAAAAAAAAACTTAAATCTAGACTTCCATGTAGGAGGTAGAACCTTCCATGTAGGAGTCAAATTAAAACAATAAAAATTAAACAAAGTAGGAACAAAAAGACTATGGCTTCTGGCCATGTAGTAGGGAATCAGAACAATATGACTTCTGGTCATATAATTTCAGAATATGAAATCAAAGGTGTATGGCTTCTAGCCATACAAAAATAACAATATCAATAATATAAAATAACTCGTAAAGGATATCAATATAAGATATACAAACAGTAATAATATCAAATCTTAGCCATGGAACCCGACGTATAAAACGATCGGTAAAAGTATCTCTTTAATTCCATGTGGTGGCTCAGATTATCCCAGATAGATAAAAGAAACATGAATTAGAGAAGGTAGGCTGAAAGCGCTAAAGAAGCGATCAGACCTTCGTTCGAGCTTTTCGTGCTAATAACGTGTTATAAATATAACAAAATATCTGAGATAAGAGATAGAGAATAAGAACAAGAGAATAGAGAAGAGAGAAAGAGGAGTGTAATTCTTATTCCAGTGCATTCTGATGTGTATCAATACATAACATATGCCTTCTATTTATAGGCACAACTCTCAAATCTACAATTAATGTGATTCCACAATCATAGGGATTCATGGATGAGAAATAGGAAACTATAAGAGATTAGGAAATAATTGGAGATATGGACATCCACAAATATAATATTCATAACACTTCTGATATTTAAAGAGTTGATTTTGATCCTAAATATAAAATAAAAATTTACCTCTATTGATGCACTCTAAATAATAATCAATAAGGAAAGGGAATTAGGTCATTTTAGAAAATACATGTCATATTAATTAACTTACTTAATCTAAATGAATTATGTAAATATGTCTTATATTAAAAACAAAAAAGAGTACAAGTATTTAATTAATAAATATTCATCTACTCCTATAATTTCAAGGCAAACGGAAGATTTTTTTTCCTCCTATTTATTAGTCATATTATTATTATTATTTTAACTGAATGTACAATTTAACTTTCATTTAGTATTACATGGACTTTATTCTCATGATGTATCATATATATTAAACAGAACCTGATTTTTCCAATATTCATAGTACCAAAGAAGTACTAGGCCTTTCGACCAAAAAAAAAGAAGTACTAGGCCTGGGATTTTCTTTTTGAAACTAAGGAAATGATAGAAATACCCTTACACATTCTTTTTGACAAAAATGGAACTGCCATCCCCCGCTATCAACCAGAGATCAATGGCCACCAATAAATACCCATATCGAGACGGAGCTCCGAAATAATGATTGGCAAAGTAATAAGATTTGTTAAGGAATTTATTAGGTTTTAACAATTTTCGTTTATGGAATAAAAAATTCATGACATTATGTTATTTACAACTTTTGTTAATGAATTCACCACATCTGATTAGTTTTTAATAATCTTCATTTACCAAGTAAAAAATCTACACTATCTAGTGTTTCACAAGTTATGTTAATGAATTTATATTTGAACAATTTTTGTTTATATTTGTACTTGGTAAACGAAAATTGTGAAAACCTAATCAGATATTATAATACCTCAGATCATTATTAACAAAAGTTGTAAATGATATGATATCATGAATTTTTTCCTTGGTAAATGAAAGTTATCAAAACCTAATAAAATGTGATGGATTTCTTAATAAAACTTGTAAATAATCAGATAATATAAATTTATTACTTGATAAACTAGAATTGTTAAAACTTAATGAAATGTGATGAATTCTTTTACAAATATTATTACTTTGCCAATAATTATTTCTGTTGAAACTCCGGCAATGGCGACCAATCGGCCCCAGAGCTCTAACGATGGCAAGGGTATGTCACCAGCTACCGACTAGGGTGGTATAGGGTTACTTAAAAAAATGTAAATGCATTTGTGCCATTTATTTTTTATTTTAAAAAGGACAATTCAGGTTTAACACTTATATGATATAATAAATATTGAAAACAACTTTCCGTCTCTTCTTATTTTTAAGGCTATTTTTCTGTATTTTTTCCCTATATTTTTTAACGTAAGAGACATGGAAGAAAAATAGGGATATAGGAATCCATTAAATGGAGTGAACGCATAAGCCCATAACTTGGAAAATGTCACATTTGCGACAGAATTTATGAGGGAACTAATTTTTTCTCGTAAAATGGTGATTTTTGCAAGTGACAAGTAATTCACTCGCAAGTTTTCCCTTGCAAAATATGACCATTTTGTGAGGGAAAACTAGTTCCTTCATAAAATTGACAGAAATTGGGAGGAAATTTTTCGTCATTTCCCTCACAAAATGACTATTTTTTACAAGTGAAACAAAGTTTCCTCGTAAAATTGGGAGGAAATATTTTTTCCTCGCAAAATTAGTGGGAAATTTTCCACTAGTTTCCTCATTTTATGAGGGAATGGTTCCCTCATCAAAAAAATGATTTTTTTTCTGAGTTAAAGGGTATTTATTGCGAGGGAACCCTCTGCAAAATGACTTCTTTTTCAAAAGTTCAAAGGTGAATTTTCAAAATAGGTGATTTTTGCGAGGGAGTTTCAGTTGCTCGCAAAATTACTTATTTTTGAAAGGGATAAGAGTATTCCCTCGCAAAAAGTCGAAGCTTTAACGTAGGCAGTTCGGTACTTACGCAAACCATCGGCCCCCTTCTCCCTTGGTTCCGCCGCGAGTCCGTTGCTTCGATCCGCCTCTTCCTTCGGCTCCGCCCCTTCTCCGGCGCTTCGCAAACCACCGGCCTCTTCCTCCTCCTTTCGGCGCGCGTCTATAATTTGGTTCTCGACCTTGTTTCTGTCTTATCATTTGGTTCAATTTAGTGCCCTAAATCAGATACTATGAGGAAGAAGCTGGATACTTGTTTCCCTGCTGTGAGTGATTTCTGCTTCGATTTATAATTCTTGTTTATATTTTGTCGGTTTTATGTTGTTTAGTAGGTTTGAAAGCCCTGGAAAGAGGAAGAGAATTCGCCGGCGTCTGTAGAAGATTCCGATTTTGGGTTGAACTTAAACGAACATATTTGAATCGTGGGTTTGAGTTGCAAGTATTGTTATAATTTGGATTCGCTGTAATTTCTTAGATTTTCATTGCTTAGCAAGATCGGGATTGAGAATTAAAGTAGATGGGTATATGTTCGGTTATCACGGAGTCAAGTGATGCCATTTTTAGATTTTCCGATGGGTTTGATTTGTGGGATGTGATTTTGCACTGCAATTAGTTGACGGTTCCATCAATTGAGACTTCCCTGGGTATCAGGTTGGCTATCCTCTCCTTTAAAAGTATCATTGGAAATTAGGTTTCGGGTACATGAATTTTCAAATCTGCACCGTTAGAGGTTGGATTCCCATTTCTTGTTTAGGCCTTTTGTTATAGTTTAAATTATTAAGAGCTAATGTCTTCGGTTTTAACTGAAGGATTTGTCTGATTTGGTAGCTTCCCCTGACATCGGAGTGATTTATATCACATTACGATTCCTTTTATTACTGACCTCATCAATTTTTCCATATCTCCCGAAGGAGGAAAAGTTGGTTTGTACTGTAAGATGTTAACTACAATTTGAGTTGAAACCTTACTATAAACGCCTCCTTTGAGGTGCTAAAATGTAGTTCAAACTTTGCAGAATACCTCTACTTGTCTTATAGTTTTATAAGGAGTGAGATATTATAAAGTAATGCTTTATGTGATGAATTTATGAAAACATTAATTTTGCAGTCTCGGATTAAAAAGATAATGCAAGCAGATGAAGATGTTGGGAAGATAGCACTAGCAGTGCCCGTTTTAGTTTGTGAGTTAATTTGCATACTGGCTAATTTCTTTAGGCTTCCATTTGATTATGTGCGTGGGGGGTTTATCTCTCATATATTCATGATAACTTTTAATATTTTGCAGCTAAAGCTTTAGAGCTGTTTTTGCAAGACCTTTGTGATCGTACATATGAAGTAACTCTTCAGAGAGGAGCAAAGACGATGAGTGCATTGCATCTGTAAGTCTGGGACCTTTATGATCTGTGTTATTTATTTATTTTTTTAATTTTTTAATTTACCATTCTAGTGAATGTGAACTAACCAAATAAGATAGCAGTGTCATTAATATTATTCTCTTAACTTTCTTATCTTTGAATTTATTTTCTGCTGTTGCTTATAGTTATAAAATAAAGCAGACATGCCTTGGCGCTGTATTGTACTTTTTATTGCCAAATCGTGTATGAGTTATCAATGTTGTTTTGGAGTTATATTTTATAATATTGCTGAATTTTTGCGCTTCATAGTGTCTTTGCTTATTTGGGTGTATAATAGGTTGTTAATTCTCACTGTACAGAATTAATTTTATCAGGGATATCTTCAAAATGGATTAAAATTGGTTTTGGCTATCATATGGTTTTTGTGTTCTTCATTTTGTAGTGATCTGGATAGCGCACACTACATTGAAAGGTTTGAAAAATAGGAGGCTGACTACACCCGTCACCTGATAGCGGAGTATTTCTCTGGAAAAACCCTAAATGGAGGTATGCAACAATAATTATTCGAACAAAAGTGTTAAACTGTTAATTGCTTAGTCTCTCCTGCAAATGGTTTTTGTGCTCTTGACCTCTCTCCGTTTGGATCTTAACAACTGGTTCTGTGGATTCCATCCAGATTGGTAATCTTGAAATCTGACAGTCCTATGATTGACAATGTGTTCTACCTTATGATTCCTATTTTGAAATATAAGAATTATTATTAGCAGTTTAGGAAACCAGTTCTAGTGCCATTCATGTAGTATTGGACAAGTGGGATGATATAGTTTTAGGAATGTATGTAAATTGTAATGGCATGTCATATAGTGTGATAAAACAGAATGTCTTGTCATCTTGTAGTCTCATAATGTTTGACTATTTGGTTTATTTCATTACTTTCATATACGTAGTTTGACATAATGGGATAGCAGCAATATAGCCTTTAGAACATGAAAACTTGAATGAGACTGTGAAATGACACGTCAAAGAACACCTAAAAGCTTTTAGCTTTTTGTTGACTCTGATTTGTCCTGTATCTGTCAAAGTCCATGTTTCTATAAAGAGACACAGTCTGGCCATGTTTACTATATTTCCATGACAGCAAGTTAAAAGCAAGATTTGAGCTTAACTTTCTTCCTTCTTAAGGTATACACTTGACAGTAAATAAGACCCTTTGCAGGCAACATATTTGATGAGCAAGTGACAATAGACGATGAAGTTATAAAGCCAAGCAGGTAAATCAAACTAAGTATGTGTGAAAGACCAAAAATTTTGGACATTGCAGAAACTAATGTGTGCTAGTAATCGTTGTCTAGGTTGCCTTGTTTCCATTCATATGCTAACCCCATTGTAGGCTTTGAAGAGCAATGTAGCAATGGATCAACTCCAGGAGTAGAAACGCCTCCTAATATATCAAATGGGAAACACGTTATGAAGAACAGTTGATCGCACAGCTGCCTGTATAAACATCCGAGAATATTGCTTCATTAAAATGCCAATGCCGATGGCAGAATGGTTTATGGGATTTGATAAAACTGACTGACATGGTGCTTCTAATCATGTGTAGAGGGTTCCTGATTCATGCAATTCAATGTACTTTATTTTAGACTTTTTTTTAGTTTATTGAGGTCGCAATATTATAATCTGTAATATTTTGTTTTTACTATGTAAATTTTTATGATTGTTAGAATTTATTTTTATGATATATAAGTCTTTTTTATTTTCTAATTTTTAATATTTTTTATTTTTATTTTTAAATAAATTAGAATTTGCGAGGAAACATTCTTCCCTTCCAAAATCCAAAATTAGCGAGGGAAAACTTTTCCCTCGCAAAATCTTGAATTTTGTAAGGGAACCACTTTTTTTTTTCTCCTCGCAAATCTTGAAATTTGCGAGGGAAAATGACATTTTTGTGACGGAAAATTAATTTGTGAGGGTCATTTTTGCGACGTACCTCTTTTCAGCCGCAAACAAGTTTTGCGTCGGAAAATAATTTTTTTGCGAGGGAATTTTTCCACCGAAAAGAGCAGATTTTTTCTAGTGTGGAAAAATTAAATCAAGAGTAAAATATTGTAATCACCCTTACATTTTTCCTTAATTATACAGACCTCCTCCCCTCTATTTAGGTTCAAATCGTTAACTCCGTTGAAGATTTTGATTTTTTAATAAAAATTTATTTTATAAAATAAATTTTATTTATTAGTTTACCCTTCATCATTACTAATTTTCTAATTTTGGTTAAAATTTATAAAGTAATTTAAGAGTTTTATTTTTATTTTTCTTAATTTATTGTTAACTTTTGTAAATAGTTATCTGTTGATTTTTCTGTTCGAATTGAGTTGAAGATTTCATTAATTTAATTAATGAAAACACAATAAACTTAATTAAAAATGTGATTATTTATTTTAATAGATGTACACTTAAATAAATGTGTTTATAAATGGTTATGAGAAAAGTATTCGAAAAATTAAAAATAATATTTAATGTCCCAAAATTATATTATTGATAATATATGTTGAACTAATCATGATATGGTTTGGCTAAAAAAACAAAAGAAATATGTTTTAGTTATTTAAAAGAGTACAAAATAAATAAATGTCAATAAATGTTAAAAATATTAAAATTTTAATATAATAGAAATTAATAAATTTTATGATATATTGCAAATTTTGAACATTTATATTAGAATGATTTTTGTTAGTATAAGAATTATTTTTAGGCAAATATAAATGTTCATTGATTTATTGAAAGAGGGGTGTTTTGGTAAAATCAAATATTTAATAGTCAAACTTAACAGCTAATTAATGATTGGGTGGATGAAAATAAAATCTCAACTCTATAAAAAATATTTGGTTTCTAAAGCATACATTCTAATTTGAAGGGGTCTATATACGTTTTTAAAATAAATGAGAGATTTGTATAATTTAGGTATAATAAAAGGATAATTAATATATTTTACTCTACAATCAATGGTCCACACATACTCCTACATCTCATAAAAAATAATATCCCATTGTTCTTCAAAATCTGTTTTTTGATTGTTGAATTGTTTTCAAGCTCAAATTCCTATGCACACGTCCAAAGATTTCTTCAGAGATCAAGTTTAAGATATGTGGTGGTGATTAGT
This sequence comes from Acacia crassicarpa, assembly GCA_034222035.1. Classification (NCBI taxonomy): domain Eukaryota; kingdom Viridiplantae; phylum Streptophyta; class Magnoliopsida; order Fabales; family Fabaceae; genus Acacia; species Acacia crassicarpa. The sequence goes on from JAWXYG010000004.1 coordinate 3,091,912, forward strand.
GCTTGAACTCCGCCAGATCTGCTACGGAGGTTTAATACGTTTTTTTCTTTTCTAATTTAAGATGGGCATTTTGGTCTGTTCACTTAAAAATCATGTCTCATTTTTATGGTACACCAAACATGCTTAAATTAAACCTCATTTCCATATCATATTCATTTTCATCAAAATCAATTACAGGTTACAGCATATGTAACGGGCCCCTAGATTTTGGAACCAAAAGAGGAGGGAACATGGTATTCTAAACCTCAATATACGTGAACATAAGACCATAATACTGAAGACTGAAACTGAGCTGGCCTGGTGACCAAGAATGCAATACATATAATATAATGGAGAATTTTACTATCACATCCTGTCCTTGGGTTATAATTTTAAAATATTTTTATAGTCTCAACAACTTAATATATATAAGTCATTCTTCCAAATATATACTAGTAGTGTATTAAACCTTTCTTTTAACAAATGTCACCATGTTGTAAATGTTTTTGTTGACTTTCTCTCCTTAACAAAAAGCTGATGATATATATATGAATTTGTTTGAATCAAATTAAAGGCAGTCTTGAAAGGTAAATACTAGTAATTATATGTGAAAAAAAATTGAAAACATAATATTAATTTTAGCTACTTTTCTTAATCAATGTAGAATAATTAAAAGTAACGTATATTTAATACATACAAAAAAAAAAAAAACCCTACACCCGTATCATAAAAGACTAGAGAAATTATTACTGTATTGTTTGGTGTATGAGAATATTAATTAGCCCCATATGGAATTTATGTACTGTACTCTTCTTTGGAGGTTTTATGACATACAGATTGCATTCATGGAAATAATGGTCTCTCTGCATGGTATTAATTGTGTCTCTGCATCAGACAATATCAATGCTTATCAAGATTTTATAAAAGAAATTGAAACGCTGTTCGTTTTCTGAAAAAGGTAGGGTCGTAAACGCAATAATTGTTTAGGATTTCCTTTCCATAACTCGACTATCACTACTGAATTTGGACTTTGCTACACAACATTCTTAATATTCATGAGGTTCAAGAGAGTAGTACAGTTCCTCAGAAGTGAGAATAATTCGATTTTTCCTCTTTTTTTTTTTTGACTGAAGTGAGAATAGTTCGGCTTTAAAACAAGAGAGAGTATATACAATTTAACTAGAAGAGAAATATTAATGCATCAAATCAGAGCGGAGACAAATAGGACAGGGACAATGAATAACATACTCAGCGAGACAGCAGAAAAGATAATAGAGAGGGAAAAACATAGATTTTCTACTTAGTTTGGATTTTTCAAATGAAAAAAGAGGGCGCATGTGAAGAACTGAGACAGCAAAACTTAATTTGCAAGTAAGTGACGAGAACTTGCCTGGAGAAGGTAGACTTATTGATGATGGAGTAATGAATGCATGGTCAATGAAAGTTAAGTAGTTATCCGTAATAGAATATAGATATAGGAATCTGTTAAGTTGTTACTTAACCGGGGTGTAACCACTCTAGTTAGTTAACCAAGCACCCCGATTAAGTCAGGTACATCACACTCCCTTCTATATAAAGAGAACACTTTGAATAGAGCTAACTAATATGAATAATGTACAAAATATATATTGGAATTTGCACTACAAACTATATCCAGGATATATCTAGCACCTGAGAAGTATCTCATTACTCTTCTGAATTCCCTCTGCCTCACTCTTTCTTCTCATTTCGTATAATCCGGTCATAGGTGAATTGACAGAACAGGGAAAAGCATCTTTACATGATGTAAAAGGTATAAATAGTGAATAAATATCAGCTAAGATATGGCTAGTTAAAATCTATATCTGTTTTTAGTGACTGAAAAATAAGGTGCGTTTTGGAATTTTTGGCCAACCATTTTGTTTGTCATCAGATTACACCAAGCACTTGTCACTCACAGATGAGGGCTTTTCTTCTGATAAAAATAGCTAAGGGCACAGGCCTGAAGATGTTGGTGGAAATCGGGCCCAACATTGGAATTTGCCCAGCTCTCTGGACTTTTATGGATGAATGAAAGCAATACGTTTCACCTAATGAAAGGCGACAAGGTCCAATTGATTTGCGTGGTACCCAAATGAGGGACAGGGGACATCAGCTTTTCCCAATCCCTCAATATATATGAGTCCACTGTTAGGAACCAATTTTATTGGGATTCACTTCTCATTAATCAAATTAATTTGTAGCAACCAATAATAACCGATGCCCTGACTTCCAAAAAAAAAAAATTAATTAATTTGTAGCATAAGTACTACGCATCTGATCTGCAAATCAAAAATCACTTATGAAATACCTAAGAAATTCTTGATTCTTCACACGATAAATAGAAGAAGTTTGTCGTCTGTTTCATCTTGTTTTAAATTGGAATTGCAGAACAAAACACTTATGCATAAAGGAGTCCATATGCAAGTAGTGTATGTATATATATATGATGCATATGATTTTGTTGCGAAGCAGTTTGTATTTTCTTTGTCTTATACAATGTCCTCATTCCCCAGCCCCACTCATGCAGCCAGGTACGTATAGGACAAAGCTTTTGCCAGGGCAGTTGTCTATTACTAATTTGTCCCCTCGGTATTTGCTCATTTTCCGTCATGGCCCCTCAACACATGGGCTGAAAGTGATCTGATAGATTAATAATACAGGGAAGAATCTTCATCACATTCATGGTTCCTGTCTTGTTTATTTTGACAAACCATATGTATGTTCAGTTTACGCTGAAATATTGAACACGACACAATTGCAAACATGGGAGACTCATCATCATGGGCATGCGTGAATTCGAAAAGGAAGATTCACATCAATTAATTAATGCATAGTGGTTGGTCTAAAACAAATATAAAAAGAAGGGGACGACGGAGGGCTGAATTTATGGGCGGGAGAGGAGCCAGCGGGTGAAGTGGGGGAGGGTGGAGTGGTCGGCACGGTAGAAGGAGTGAGTGAAGAGAAGGAGATCGGACCAAGTGAAGTCAGGGAAGAGGCGGCCGCCATGGGAGACGACCAAATCATGAGGGGGCCTCACAAGCTTGTCTTGTTTGGGGCACACAAAGAATGCCAGCGACCTCCTCTCTTTGTGCCTCTTCACCACTGCCCTGTGTACGCAACTCTTGTATCTCCCGTTTGATAGTGCCTACACACATACATACACAGTGCAACTTTATTTTCGAATATACACACATTCATACTTGACACTCAAATTTATATTTATATCAACGAAGATTTCATGATAAGCACTATATTATAAAATTATCAAAGCATTTCTCTGGATATGTGTGGAATTAAAAAACGCAGCATAGTAATTCAACTTTAAAAAGCTAAAACAAAAGCTTTTAAAACTGAAATATAATATATTTAAAAAGTATACTTCATATATATCGCAGCTCAAAAACGTCGTGGTCTTTAGTTTTTTAACGTTTACAAGAATATTATTTTCTACTACCAAGTACCAATTACAGTATATTTTTGACCGTGGCATAGCCCAGGTCTTTCCATCAAGCTTGACAAAATAATAATAGCAAAAATCGTCTGAAAATGCCAAAGTGATAATTGTGTTCCATAGACTTCCCTGAAGCATTTTCAATTCCTTTTTAAACGGGTAGAAATACTAAGTTGATTCAGAAATTCTGAGATAAAATAAACTCCTGTCAATTATAAATATAAAATATAATTGACTTTTTATTTTGAAGCAATTGAAAAAAATTAAATAATCGGATAATATATTACGTATTATTATATTGTATATTAGTTTATATGTTAAATAAAATATATAAATTTAGAAAAATAATAATAAATATAAATACAGACATGAGAAGAGGAAATCAAGGGAGAGAAAAGTGATAGTGTGGTCTTCAATATATAATCCAAAGTTCAAACATGCTGCCAGCTAGCCAAGGTTAAAAGAAATTGACCGGAACACAATCCTGCCCCCGACTAAATCTCAGTATACGGAAATCTAGCAGGTTATAAACTTTTTGAAGTTACGTACGTAAGTACAAGAGCTGCAGACATGGCCAGTTTACATTAAGTGATTCGCCCTTTTGCGTGTTCATCTAACTAGAGGTGGAGGCATTTTTATTTATTTATTTTCTATTAATTCAAATTAAATTATATATTATAGTCTCAAATATTTTTTACATTCAGTGTTTTAAGTTAATTAATTTTTAGTCATGTCTTCAGAAATATTTTTTCTATAACACTAGTATCATGAAAATTAATTAATTTAAAATATTGGGTGTAAAAAATATTTTACGATACAGCATATAATTTAATAAAAATAAATAAAATATATAAAAACAATTAAAAAAATCTCCACCCTGAAATTAGAGAGGGATGAGCACATAAAGGAGAAGCATCTAATGTAAACCATATACATAAGTTTTACGGGTTCACATTCCATATAGTGCCTATTTGTTAAATTCTGTGGTGTTGATATTTTATTATTATTTTTTGTGTAATTTTATTTATTTAGATTGAATTTTATGTTGCACCCTAAAATAATTTTTGTACCTAATATTTCAATTAATTAATTTCTAGTCATGTATTTAGAAATGTTTTTCTTGTAGCGCCAGTATTCTAAAATATTTTTCTAGTAGCATCTAATATCTAAAATCTTTTTTCAACACCTAATATCTCAAATTAATTAATTTTTAGTGTATGACTTTTTTTTAAAAAAAAAACACTTTTATTTGGAGATGCGCACTCCATGCTCATCATTCATATCATTTGAACTCGAGTTTTACGGTATACCAAAAGAAAAGGGCTTAAAGTGATCAAGAAAATCAAAGGGAGAAGGAAGAGGAATACCGAGAAGGTATCGCCAATATTGACAACAAAAGCCTGAGAACGAGGAGGAACCCTGAGCCACTTGTTATCAGCCAAGACATCGAGACCTCCGACATGATCTTGATGAAGTATAGTTAAGGAAGTCGGGTCGCAATGGGGTCCGGTTCCAAGCACAAGAGCAGGCTGCTGACATGGCGGGTAATAGTTGCATCTCATTATACACTCTCCGTCTTCAAAGAATTCCCTGAAATGCCCCCTCTCCATCCCCAAGCTTATCCCCAGCAGCTCCATCAGCCTCAACCCTAACTCCTTCATTCCTTCACAGTACTCCTCAAACACCACCCTGGACATACATAAATATAAAACCCAGTATGTACACTCTTATTTGGATGATGAGTTGGTCTTATATATAATCAGTCTTACCCAGCATGTTGAAGATCTTGTCCTATGTTATAAGTGAAGAAGTTAGTGACGTCATTAGTGTGGCGGAAGGGGAAAGAGAGGGTCTCCTTCCAAGGGAGGTTGCAGGAGAAACGATGGGCATGAGCACCAGAATAGCCCCAGATGGTGCCTGGACTCCTGGGAATGCTTAATTTTCTGTCAAGTGGCAGCTTGAAGAAGGCGTCCAGTTGTTCATAGGCCTCATGAATGAGACGCGAGTCGATTCCATGGTTGATCACCTGGAAGAGGCCGTGGCTCACGCAAGCTTGCCTTACCAGTTCAGCGGCGCGGCGCGTGGCGTCTTGGTCGCCTCTCATGAAGCCCTCCAGGTCAACTAGCGGCGGTTCCAGCTCTCCTTCTGCCTCCGCCACGCTCTCCTTTGGCCACATGAAACTCTTCAAAACATGCGATGGATCTAACGTATTGTCACCACACGAATCCATATCTAATGAGCTAGCTCCTCAAAAAAGATAATGGAGGATTTATGTGTTGTGTGAATCACCGCCAAAAGCCATGGCATGCCTTTATATATACAGGGGACTAGGGGAGATCTACATGGCAATTGCAAGTTAAATCTCCACTAGCAAACAAGGAAATATTTGAGGGAATCATTTGTTTTGAAACACGTACGTATATAAATAAATAAATAGAGATTTCTTTATTTATTTTTAGTATAAAGCAAGGGCTAAATTGTGCTGTGTTCGGGCATGGATACTACTAGTATATATTTTGGCGTTTAGGCGCGTCTTATGCAGAAGCTAAAGGGCCAAAGCTCCCGATATTTTGCACCAAAAAACAAGGTGATCAACGTTACGTAAGATAAAATACTGTAAAAGAAAGATAAACACGCCCATCATTAGCTTTATGGAAAAAGGAGGGTTTCTTTCTTCGGGGGTCAATCTTTGCTATAAGGTGGAGGGGCAAAAGATAAGATGGGAATAAAGCTGGCAAAGCGCAAGTGAACAAAGGGACAAATTCTTATCATCAGGCACAGTCACGAGGTCAGACCAAAAAAATCAACTAGTTTTATGTAATAATATTGGGCAGTTTGGAGACAACTTTCTTTTTTTGGGCTTCTCTTCAAATATGTGTGTGTTTTATGTGAAGAAGCAAGTCAAGTGATCTGGGTAAGGGACTCGAAAATAGGAACCAGAGTAATATTATGAGAACGCAAGACTTGGCTAGAAACAGAATCGTCTCTGTAATTTAAAACCCTAACACTTGTTATATACTAGTTGACGAGCCGAGAAATAAAACCATAACATGGTCAGTAAACTAGACACTACGATTGGCGCTCGTGAGCCAATAGTGCGTAAAACTGCAGAAGATATGTCAAATCAGGATGGATAGTAAGGACAGGAAAAAAATTAAGAATGCGAAAAATCACAAAAACAGCAGAATCTAAAAAGACCGCAATAGTGAACCAAAAATTTGTCCTCACTCCAAAAGCTCTGCACACTGTCCTCTATGCATTGGATCCTCATTATCTATTTATCAACTTATTCTCACTACCTTTATTTAATAAGGGTCTCTGTCTAATACATTTTCTTTTATAAATACTACTATCTATTGGTCTGTTTGGATGAAAGAAAAGGATAGAAAGAAATAGAATGAAAAGGAATAGAAAATATTTTGGCATATAGATGTTCGGGTTGCACTGACAAAGAAAATAGATTCATAGGAAAATCTTTATTTAGTTTTAAAAAAAATGAATCAAAAGACCAATTTACCTTGAAGTAAAAATATTATTTAAATGTCCATAAAACTCGATCATCTTTTTATATCACACATTAAGGGGTTTTTATGTCTTTAGACATTTTCCCTCCATACTTCGAAATTTGATTCTCATCAATTTTGATGGGAACCCATTTTCAATCATATGGCTCAAAATTGGTAGGCCTAAGAAAATATTTTCTTACCAAACTAAACCGCCGCTAGTGGAAAAATCCAATTTACCCTCCTCCCTCAGCTCCTCTATTTTCCTTGAACCAAACATTTCCTTAGCTTTGGTTTGTTATTGCTAACTGACTATATTATAATGGAAAGTTGGTAAATAATAATAACAATACAAAAGAATCAAAGATTCCTGAAGAATTATGTATGTATATATGTATATACACAGATTCGGGAAGAATTATGTATGTATATACACAAGTCACGACTTTAAACTAGAGGGAGCTATTGTTGACCTAGGATTTTATGGACCTGGTTTCTCTCTGCTGCAACTTTGATCTGTTGTCATCCTTTTCTCAAAATGACACTGTTTTGGGGTGTAAAATGATGGGGTTGAACTATTTTTTTTTTCTTTCAAAAGAAGATGGTATTTAGTATTTTGAAGCAGTGTATAGAATCCTATAATAGCTAATGTCTTAGCAAACTGACTACAATTTTACCCTCATAGGGAAAATAATACAAGTTTAAGACTGACCACTGAAATACTTTTTTTTTTATATACACATAGTAGGGGAGGGGACAGGGTTCGAACCCTGAACATGGAAAAGGGGAGTCAAGCTCCCATGTCATTGCGCTACTAAGACACTGGCTGACCACTGAAATGCTTTAAAATACTAAACACCATCTTCTTTTTTTTTTTAAAAAAAAAAAAAGGTCCAGTCCCATCATTTTATACCAAAAATAGTGTCATTTTAAGAAAAGGATGGCACGAGACTAAAATTGCAGCGGAGATGAGCCTGGTCCGGATTTTACTTACTTCTTTAAGATACTTCCGTACTCCGTGATGTGTTTGCTGTAATGGCAAGGCTGGTTTGCTTTTTTTTTTGCCAATAAGAGGCAAGTCTGGTTTAATAATGTAATGTGAATATTTTAAAATCAGAACGTGCATTTCGAAATAGAGGAACGCATGTGAGGATGTTAAATTGATCCAATACATATAATGTCGTGGGGCTACGGACTCAATTAGCTTCTCCCGGGAAAAAATGTACGCAGTATTTCACTCTTTGTGATTCTTGAAGAAACGCACACATATATAGGAAAAATATTTCTCCAGTTACTGGAGATAAGTTAAAACTATATCATTTTGAATTAATGAAGGTTATATTTGTAATTTTAGGTGAATTAATAAATGATGCAAAATTACGGAAACGCCTTTCTTTAATCCAAAACAACATAGTCTTGAGGGTCACTAGTAGGGATGAGCAAATCAAAACCGAACCAAATAATCCAGTGTTCGATTTTTCGGTTTGGTTTGGTTTTTGAAACTAGCTTAATTCGGTGTTCTGTGGTTGCAAATTTATTTCGGTTAAAACTGAAAAACCGAATTTTTTTTTTGTTTTTGGTAGAAATAACCGAAATTAATTAAAACGACGATGCATATGTATGAGTCATGACCCTTGGCCCACCTCAACTAAAGACTAGTACCAGACGTCCAGACCCAACCCAATTCCTCTTTCCATTATTATTCCATGTTTTGATTTTAAAATCTGCAACCTATTATCATATAAGTGAAAATCGATATATACTAGGTGCTACATGTAAAGTATACTATAGCCAAGTTGCACTTAATAGTTAATATTGTAGATTGATTCAGCAAAAAAAAAAAAAAAAAGTAGATTGGCCATTTTACAAAATTAACCCAAACAAGAAGGCCCACAATAAGGCCCAACTTAAGCTTAAAAACCGAATTAACTACAAAACCGAATTGAAATATTTTGGTTGATTCGGTTCGGTTTTTTCAGTACTTCGGTTTCGGTTCGGTGGTTAAAATGTGTGTATTTTGGTTTTAACCGAAAACCGGATGCTCACCCCTAGTCACTGGGAATAACTTATTTCCAATATCTGGAGAAATCATTTACTATATATATATATATATATATACACACACACTCTTTAGTCTCCACATTTCATTTTAAAATGAAATTAATTAAAAAAAGGAGGTTAGTTGATGGGATGGGGCATTAGTAATACTAGCGGAGACCACAAGCCAATAACCTAGTGATATGTTTAACCCCAATGATTAAGGAGGTGGCAGGTTTGATCCCACTATTTATACTTTAGAACATTATTATCTATCGTTGTAATGTAAAAAAATAATACTCTTTTCAGTAAGAACACTTTTATAGTGCAATCTAGATTACATATTTTTATAATTAGGATTACAGGTAATACCAACTAGTGATGCTGGCCGACATGCTTCCATGTTGGGCCGCCCCATCTTCCTTTTTAAATTACAGCAACGTGCAACAAACAGAAAACAACAAATAGTATTTGATTGATTATTCGGCTTCAACTTGCTTTAAACATCACACTGTTAATTAGAGGGCCACAATTGCCAAACCTTCTACTATATTCCATTCACTGAATTGAATGAATCCTTGTGACAATACCTCCAAAGAATCACATACACTGTAATGGAAAGGTGTGTCAATAGAAATCAGTGCGGGGATTTGCAATCAATCGAACAACATCAGCCATGTAGCTTCATTTCAGCTGTCGCTCTGAGTGCTGTCGATACTTGTGTACGGTGACTCACTTTATAGGTCAAATCGATCCGCCCTTCCTGTCTCATTCCCACGGGAACCACTCCGCCATCAATGCCCCATGTCGTATGATGCAAGATCCATAAAAGCTTTGGGCGATGCATTTTGGACACAAAACCTCAACTCATTCATTTAAATTTAAACCAACATCAACGCCGATACGAAAAGAATAAAAAGATATACCACGATAATATTTTTATTTTTGCTAGGCTATATTATTATTTTTTTTAATATTATATATCGTTTGGAGTTTATGACTATTTCTTCCAACATAAATGATTTTTTAAAAATTCAAACTCGAGACTTAAAGATAAGATATATAGCGGAGCGCCAGAGCCTTTACACTATATTGTTGGCTATATCATAATTTTGTATTTAATAGAAATATGAAAGGAACGAGAAAAATAAGGGCGGTCAAAATCCACACTCAGACTTTGGTTAGTGGACGTTAATTCGCTTTATAGTTTTTTTTTTTTTTGATATAATACTATAGTTGTATCCTTATGGATGCAGAAAACTCCCATAAAAGAGGTCCTCGGGTATGCGCCCGATAGAACCTCGATCCGGATTAGGCAGGGCAAAGCTCTGTTGAACCGGGTACAATAGTAAAAAAAAAAAATCCCTTGGGAGAGGTCCTTGCTTATACGCCCGACAGAACCTCGATCCAGACTAGGCAGAGCAAAGCTCTAGTGAACCGAGTACAATAATTAAAAAAAAAAATCCCAGCATATCTCGAGTTATCCCAGAGATTAAAAACTCTGGACATGCGTCGTAGAAAGCAGAGGCAGAGAGGCCTCATTTCCTTTCATCTCATTTGTATCAAAAAAAAAAAAGTATTGTATTAAAAAAAATCTTTAAAGTATGCTGAGCCTCACGATTCGATGCCACTGTTACTGCAATGATTAGAATTCATCACCTTATATCAGAAACAAATCTTTATAAGGGTAATAGACGGCTCACCCTACCTAACATCGGTATCATTTAGGAGGAGTAGAGATTTCGCCCTGTCCTTAAATCGTGGAACTCATTTCCTAAAATTTCTTTATAAAAAGAAAAAAGAAAAATATTGCTTACGACTAAAATTATGGGCACGTAATGTTGTTGACAATTGACTTGCGTGTAATTAAAAAACCATTTTTAGTCCAATCAAAGTTTAATACATTCTGGAACAAGAATATTCTTTGGAGTTAAGTTTTTAAAATGACTAGTATGGGATGAATTCAAAGTTCAAACCATTAACATTGTATTTAATGAAGCTTAGCTTAGGTGACAAGCTTGAGTTTTATGTGACCTAGGCGTTATCTGTTTTCTATGATGAAAAAATTCTTTTTTGTTGTTACTTTTTTTTTACAAAAGTCATTTCTTTGATTTTTTTTAAAAAATATTATTTCTGGATTATATATTTATATTACGGTATGGCCGGGTACCCAAAAAAAGCCTAAAAGTTTGTCATAACCATGGATGGCAGAAGATAGAGCCATGAATTGATAATCAAAAATAGAAAAAGAAAATTCTTGAACTTGAGAAAACAGAAAAGTAAAAGAGCACACAAATCCTTTTATTGAAATTTTATTTGAATTTTGGGCTACAAACAAGGGACTATCTCTTCTAACATAAATGATTTTTTGAAAATTCAAACTCGGGACTTAAAGATAAGATATATAGCGGAGCGCCAGAGCCTTTACACTATATTGGTGGCTATATCATAATTTTGTATTTAATAGAAATATGAAAGGAAGGAGAAAAATAAGGGCGGTCAAAATCCACACTCAGACTTTGGTTAGTGGACGTTAATTCGCTTTAGGGCCTGAAGGCCCGATACTATAGTTTTTTTTTTTGTTTTTGATATAATACTATAGTTGTATCCTAGTGGATGCAGAAAACTTCCCTGGGAAAGGTCCCCGCGTATGTGCCTGACAGAACCTCGATTTGGACTAGGCAGGGTAAAATTCTGTTGAACCGGGTGCAATAGCAAAAAAAAATTCCCTTGAGAGAGATCCCCGCTTATACGCTCGACAGAACCTCGATCCAGATTAGACAGAGCAAAGCTCTAGTGAACCGATTACAATAACAAAAAAAAAAAATCCCAACATATCTCGAGTTATCCCAGAGATTAAAAACTCTGGACATGCGTCGTAGAAAGCAGAGGCAGAGAGGCCTCATTTCCTTTCATCTCATTTGTATCAAAAAAAAAAAGTATTGTATTAAAAAAAAATCTTTAAAGTATGCTGAGCCTCACTATTCGATGCCACTGTTACTGCAATGATTAGAATTCATCACCTTATATCAGAAACCAATCTTGGTAATAGATGGCTCACTTTACCTAACACCGGTATCATTCAGGAGGAGTAGAGATTTCACCCTGTCCTTAAATCGTGGAACTCATTTCCTAAAATTTCTTTATAAAAAGAAAAAAGAAAAAAAGAAACCAATCTTAATAGGTGCAAACACCACTCCATCAACCTTCCAAACTCCCACCCATGTGGATTGAATCCCTAAATATGACTGAACAAGGCCTATGAATACAACAAATAATTGTTGCTTTTTTTTTTGAAAAAATAGCAAAGCCCCACACCCGAAAATTGTGGCTTTCTAGTTTCAAGTATGAACACGCGAAAAATAAAATGAAATATGCAGAAGCGGGACACGATATGCGTACAGCTATCTACAAGAAGATGAAACAGTCCAAGGAAATGAGAGGATTGTGAATGTCCTCCATCATGGCCATCCCTGACTCCATCTCATGCTTAGACTCCACCTCCTTCACCACGGTTTCCTCGATTTTGAAACCGCAGTTCTCTCTCCGCCTCAAGCCCTGCAAACTCTGGTTTGGGCTCGCTGCTCTCTTCTTCTCCCTCCGGGTCAACGACGAAACAGACTGAGAATGTGTTTCGCACTTAGCATTTGGACTCACCATTCTCATCGTGAGATTATTACTACCTCCGTCAAATCTACGGCTCGGCGAGGGTGACCTCAGCGTTCTGTTGGGTACATTGCATGGAGAATTAGGCCTCTCTGGTTCCTTCCTGCAACTCTTCTGTCTGGTCAGATTAGCCGGCGAGCTCGACCGCACTCTCTTCAGCGGCATGGGAGGCCCAACACTCTTCTGCGGCGGGTTCAGCCTTGATATAGCCGTTGACGGGTTTGTTTTGTTGTTATTAATCCGAGTTTTAGCGGGAGCCAAGGAAAGAGAAGCTTCCTTGAGTGAATTGATGCGAACGATATGGGGATTATCCTTGTAACATGACAACAAGAAGTCATTAGAGAATGACCTGTCCTTAGAGGTTAATGCGGATGACGAAGAGGCGCTGGACAGAGAAGAAGCGGAGCTGAGGGTGGTGTTAGAAAAAGCAGGACAGGTGAAAGAAGAGGCAGAAGAGGTGGGAGAAGGGGGAGAAGCTGAAGTTTTGTTTGGAAATGGAATGACAAGCTTGTCTTCCACATGACTGAACTCGGGTATAGGAAGGGAATGCGGGTCGGGTCTGCATTTGCTGATGCAACAACCCATTGTCGAGAAACAGAGAGGGGGGACGATAATAGTGGGCGATGCGATTGAAGGAGACGAAGAAGAAGAGGGGGGTTTTCATTATATGGCATCAAAAGTTGTGTTCGAAATTTAAAAAAGGGAAAGTTGGGGGCGTGAGATGGATGGGGTTTTCACTTTTGAAGAACGTGGTTCAGACTTTGAGACGTTTGAATTGGATTGCCCGGGGATGGGTTCCGTTGGCCAACGGCTACCAACATAGTGGCCGTGTGGCGACCGTGATCATGATCATGACACTTTTTTTCGAGTGCGTTGAGACGTCAGGGTGGGTCCCTTGCAGCCCAAGGAAGGATCAATATTTAATTTGGGCCAAATATTGGGCTGTTAGAAGGGAAGCAATATGAATGAGTGCGATACGAAGCCCAGAGAAAAAAGGCGCTTTGTGGGTACGTAGGATGAGGATGTGGAAAAAGAAGGGGGACGAAGGCCGCTGCCCGCTGATAAAAATGGGATCATTATCTTTATTTGGATATCTTAGCTGTCAATTCTTATCCTTGCTTCCATGTGTTTGGTTGTTCAATCTCGTACATCCAAAATTACTTGGCCCGTTTGCGAAAAACTGGAATGTCAATGTGACATTCGTTTACGGTCATTTGGTGCGAGCAAGAAAACAGAGTCTCATCCTTAATTACCGCCATTTGTCTCAAAATTATCAATATATCATTCTAAACATCTAACTCCTTCATTCATTGGTCCACATGTTACACTATGATTAGTGCCACGTTCACATATTTTTCTGATCTCTCAATCATCTTTCCTCCCCCAATGTAGTGGGATAGATTTAAATTTTTCTTTATAAGATCATTCTTAATCCATTATAAAATTCCTAATCCATTATCCCCCATTTTCTTTATGAAATCATTCCTAATCCATTATAGTATAACTTTTTTCATTTTTTTGAATTCAAATTATAAAATTTCCATTAGCTAAATTAGATGCCATGTCCACACAATTTTCTGATCTCTCAATCATACGTCTTCCCTCCCTCCATTTTTTTGAATTCAAACTTAAGATTTTCCTTTATGAAATCTTTCTCTCCCTCCAATTTTAGGAAATTCAAATTTTAAATTTTCTTTGGGTTAAAGTACAAAAATATACATGTGCTTTTCTCCGATGAGCGCCCAGTAGCAAATACTTTTTTTGGGTGCAAAAGTGCACACGTGGTTACAAATTAGGTGCAAAAATACCGTTTGACCGTTAAGTTTGACTTTGGCCGTTAAGTTTGACTTTGACCGATGATGTGACATTTCAAAGATGCAAAAATACACATGTGATTTGTCAAGAAGAACGTCCAACAACAAATCTTTTTTTTAAATTTAATAATTTTATTTCAAGATTCTAAAATAATTTTTCAAGATTATGAACTATTTTTTCAGTATCAGTCAATATCCTTTTAGTACCGGTCAATACTTGAAATATTTTTTCAAGATCCTAAAATAATTTTTCAAGATTATGATGTATTTTTTCTGTACCAGTCAGTATCCTGAAAATACTTTTTAGTACCAGTCAGTACCCTGAAATATTTTTTTCAATATCAGTCAGTATCCTATTAGTACCAGTCAATACTTGAAATATTTTTTCAAGATCCTAAAATAATTTTTCAAGATTATTAAGTATTTTTTCTGTACTAGTCAGTATTCTGAAAGCACTTTATACTTTTTAGTACTAGTCAGTACCCTGAAATATTTTTTTTCAGATACTGACTAGTACAGAAAAAATACTTCATAATCTTACAAAATTATTTTAGGATCTTAAAAAAATATTTCAAGTATTGACTGGTACTAAAAGGATACTGATTAGTATTGAAAAATACTTCATAATCTTGAAAAATTATTTTAGGATCTTGAAAAAATATTTCAAATGTTTACCGGTACTAAAAGGATACTGAAAAAAATATTTCAGGGTACTGACTGGTACTAAAAAGTACTTTCAAGATACTGACTGGTACAGAAAAAATACTTCAAAGTATCTTTTTAGTACCAGTTAGTACCCTGAAATATTTTTTTCCAGATCTAAAAATAATTTTTCAAGATTATAAAGTATTTTTTCAGTACAGGTCGGTATTTTAAATATCTTTTTAGCACCCGGTAGTAATTAACATAAAATTATTAAATTAGAAAAAAAAATTTGTTGTTGAGCGCTCTTCTTGACAAATCATATGTGTATTTTTGCACCTTTGAAATGTTACGTCATCAGTCAAAGTCAAACTTAACGGTCAAACGGTATTTTTGCACCTAATTTATAACCACGTGTGTACTTTTGCACCCAAAAAAAGCATTTGCTACTGGGCGCTCCTCGGAGAAAAGCACATGTGTATTTTTGCACCTTAACCCATTTTCTTTTATAAAATCACCTAATGGATCAGTTCATGCTCGCCATACTTTAAACAAGCTTTCCTTTGTTTTACAACAACAAACAAGCAATGACCGAGACGTACTTATTTGAAGTTGATGATAGCAAGGACACGTGGTCGATTGTTGCAAAAGTTCTCCGGAAGTGGGTTGTCAAGAAAAAGGCTACACCATACCCAACATGGAAGATAAGGATGATACTGGTTGATGAAATGATTAGTTGTTATAAAGATTTATAGATCTACATAGTACCCATTTTCTATAATCTTTTTTTAATAGTTATTTCCTTACAACTGAAATTTTATACTGTCAGCCAATTTGTTTTTCGTTTTTGGTTTTTGTGCCAGGAGACAAGAATGGAAGTTTACATGACACAAAGTATTTGACAAAACTGGAAAATGTTCAATCATGCTGTTTGATCGTCATGCAACTGAATTGTTGGGTAAATATGCATCAAAGATAAAAGAGGACATGCAAGAGGTATTCATTATGTTATATATTGAGTTACATATTACATGCAAGAGAGTCACCCTTCTCGAAGACACTGCTGCCTAAGCATGCGTAATCAAGGAGTTCCATTTTCACAAGAAAACTTGACATATCCAATCAGCTGCAAATAAAATGACAGATTTCATTGCGAAACGGCCATAAAGATAAGTTGCATTAGGGTTCGTCTAGGTTGCATTAGGGTCTAAAAATGATGCATTAGGGTAAAGAGTTCCAAGGGTCTAAAAATACTGATTTTTGATGAGTTTAATATTTAATAAGTGTATCGATAACACAATTAATGTGGTATACAAAGAGGTTTTCCAAAACATTTTACCACATTAATAGTTGTCAAGCGAAAATTTCTTCTAATTTGTTATTGTTGTGCTCTCAATGTGATAGTTATATGAATTCAGTTTTTCGAATTTTCATTTAAGTTTATTGTTATGTCTACAATTAATCTATTTACTAATAAAACTATATTATTATTACATTAATACTTTAGTTGTCCGATTTAAAAATCGAATAAAACAACACACTTCGTACAACCCATAAAGACATAAAAAGAATTTGGTTTAAGGGAAGGGGGTAAATGGAATGGAATCAATTGATTGTATAATTATCCTTTTTACCTTAAAAAACGCAAAGTCCCCAAGAAACAGAACCAGACCGGAAAAAACACAGCAAATGAACAAAAGAAAAGCCGATACCTTATGGATCGTGCAACACTGATTGATTGCATATTTTATTGCAATATAAGCAAAGATGAAAGGAAGAGAGAATGCAAGGAACAGAAACGCAGACATTGGATAGCGAGTACACATTTCATGCCCATTCTTACATGCTTCTTATATACTTCTATGTGTGAGCACATTTCTAGGAAAAAAAGAAATATTGGATTGTGAGAAGCTTACAAGTAAAAGTATGTAAGAAACATATAAAAATAGGTATGTAATGTGTACTCTTGGACACATAACTTTACAAACAGTAGTGCCGAATCTGAGATAGTATAGAGATTCAATTGCAGGAGACAGAAGGATCCACACAGCCATACGCGCACACGTGTAAAGCAGTGGAGTGACATATAGAAGAAGATGATTGAGAAACGATCAAGTAGAGGAGGCAGTACAATTCAAAATGTCAGCAACGACCTTCTGGATGACAGAGCCTCTTTTGGGAGGAAGGCGGGTTTTGGGAGGCCTAGTTGCAGCACCGTGTTTGGAGGCAGCGCCTTCAGTTTCGCCGCCTCGGCCGCCGAATTTTACCGGCCTTTCGCCACCGCCTCTACTTTCGTCCATGGCTCTGTTTGGGTTGGCGGTAGGAGCGGTGGCTTAAAAGCTACTGACTTTAGAAAAAGCTCAGTAGGAGTGGTAGCTTAAAAACTATCTAATTTGTGTTTGGATTGATAGTGGTAGAAGTGGCGGGACCCACGTCAAAAAGCTGAGAGCGTTTTGGAAAAAGCTCTATGGTGGAGCTTTTGGCTTAACGGGTTTTTTGAGCGTTAGGAGCTTTTTCTTAACGCTCAACCCAAACAGACCAAATAAGTGTTGGCAGCGTTAGTGAACTTTTTTTTAAAATTATTGGTTCTAACGCTCCTAACGCTCTGATTCCAAACAGAGCCCATACTGTCTTTCTTCCTGCTTTCTCCATCTCCTTGGTCTCCTCACTCACTCCCTCCTGTTCTTATTATACCTTCTTTTAACTGGGCAAAAACCAAAAACGCAAAAGAAAGACTCCAGCTCTACCCTCTTTGACCTGGCCCCACCTTTCACCCTCTCTTGAAAATCCAAAAAAACTCATGACGGATGCCACGGCCAGTCAACATTCACTCCCCTAATTCATCTTTTCCATTTCATTTATTATTATTTTGTCCTAAATATATCATGACTTCATGAGTTGGGAGAGATCAGATTTAGCGGTTTAAATTTATTTATTTTTTTTTTAAATTTTAATGAGTAAAAAATTATAAAATAATGATAATCTTTCAACTAACATTTTTTTAAAAAAAACAATTTCATTTAAAATCACTATTTAAGAAAATTAAATCTCGATAGTCTAAGGTAAGAGGAGATATTAATATGAGTATGGAAGTAATACCAAGTATAAGATAAAACATCTCAAATGCTAAAACATCAACCTCCTATGAATTTCTATTTCACGCTGTCCAACTCGGTGACGTCGTTGCAAGGCGTCATAACCTCATAGCCAGGAATTGCTTTAATTAAATAATAAATAAATGTCATATATTTTCTCAATTCTTTATAGGGAAAATACATATCAAGGCCCTTTTAATAAAAAAAAATCTTAAAAAAGGTCTAGGACCTTTTTTGTTATAAATTCATTAAAATGTTAGTTGTTAACGGGGCTGATATAGTTGTTAAAATATTGTTGTTAATGATACTGATTTAGTTGTTAACGGAAATTGATTTAGTTGTTAATGAGACTGATTTACTTGTTAATGTTTTAGTGAATTTATACTAGAAAAGACCGAAGACCTTTTTTAGGATTTTCAGAATTTTTGAACCCTTTTTAAGATTTTTTTCTATTAAAAGGGCCTCTATGGATTTTCCCATCTTTATATGTATATATAACCCAGCTTATACTTCATTTCTAGTCTTATTCTGTCTCATGCCGATTGAAACCACAACAAAACAAAACCCTTAACAGGGAGGCGCCCACTGATTCCTAATCATATCCATTGTGTTTTTATTTAGCGTTCCAAATTTACGCTGAACATCTCTCCTTAGCTTCAGATGCTTGTCTTAAGCTGAACACGTGCGTTGCTCTTTTCTAAGTTATTATTTGGCGCCATTCATTCTCATAGAAATTATTGTGTCTTTCAGCAATTCCGATCTGATCTTCTGGTCTAGAAGATGGAAATAGCTAAAGAAATTAGGTAATTGGTGTATTGCTTTGAGCTTCTCACTCACTGTTTTGAATTAATGGAATTAAGTATTTTCACGCAAAAACAAGCAGTACCAGAATGTCCAAATAATGGAATGCCCAGCCTTCAACAGATTTGAGGTGCTTTATTACCTGATATCAAGAAAAATTTCATCCTCTCCTGCTAAGCAAACCTGATTATATTGTTTTTTTTTTTTTTTGAGAGAGAGAGCCAAAATAAATTCATTTGACAGAGAATATATGATTGAAAACAAGATACAAATGAAATTTAAATCATGAGACAACTTTGGAACTCAAAAGTTGTAACTCAAAAGTCATTAATGAGATTGTTTGAATTAATTTTTGGATAATAACTTTTGGGGAAAAAAAAGTGGCAAAAATATTTTTTACATGAAAAAATGATTTTAATAAAATAATAGTATTTGGATTGTATTAAGAATAGTTTTTTTCATGCTCAAATTACTAAAAAGGACATTAGCTTTTGTAATAATTGCAGGATAAGGTTTTATTTTAAATATTCTTAACATTAAATTTCATACTAAATACCAAAAATTACATAAATTTTTGTAATAAATTAAAATTTATGTAACATGATAAAAAATAAATCAAACATATAGGCATTAATACATTATATAGAAAAAACTCCTTGATAAATAGTAATTATCTAAAATAATATCCTTTAGATGGATATACGTGATTTATTTGATAGTTAAATTAAATGTTTGATGGTTAAAAAATGAAACCTTAAATATATAAAAGCTATGTTTTATTTTAAAACTTACAAAATTTAACTAAAGTTTTTATAAACATTGTGTTTTTCCCCTAATACACATGTGTACATGACATTATTCCATTTTTAATTTTTTCCTCTTTCTTGTTTGTCTTTTTTAATTTTTTCTCTCTATCTATTTCATTTTTCTTCTTTTTCCTTTATCATTTCCGGATAGGGATCTTCCGCCCTTTTTAATTTTTTTTTCTTTCTTCTCTTTCTCTTTTTCTCACTCTTGAGCTTTCTCTACCCAGCCTTTTAAAAAAAAATCTTTCCTTTTCCCTTCTCTCTCTCCAGCTTTTCTTCCCTATTTTTTAATATTTTGTTCTCCTTCCCCAACCAAGGCGCACGAGCAACAGGACTTTTGCAGGTGAAAAGTAAATAATGTCAGCAGTCAGCTTCTACAATACCAGTTTTGGAGAAAAAATCACTTTCAGCCTTTTTTTTTTCCCCCCTTGTGTTTGACAAATATTTTCCAAAACTAATTAAGATTTTAGCTTCAAAAGCAATTTTGGGCAAATTGCCAAACACGCACTAAAACAAAGAAATGTACATGAATCAAGAGGTAAAAGATGAATCGATGGGTAAAAGGTTGGGACTCCCAAGTCGAAGGAAGCCATCATGTAGGATCAGGAATGTCGGAGGAAACGATCGAGCCATCGAGGATTTGGTTTGGCAAGTTGTGCAGGCGCAAGTGAAGTTCTTCGGATGAAGTGGACATAATATACTAGATTTGGTCCCCTCTTTAAAGTCTTTTCTGAACGGATTGTGCTGTCTCCTCGATCGGGAGCTCGAGCTCATGATCTTATCCCAGAATCACATCTGACCAAAACCCCAAGACATTAAGTTATTCCTCTGTCCCCACGTCATGACTTAGTCTGGCCACTTTCACATTATGGATTCTGTATTCTCTCAGTTAAGCATTAATTGAGAGATATTGATCATTAAATTATGATCTTATGATGTTGAATCTTGAGATTCCTTCCCTCTTTATATGCGTGTGCGCAATTTGCCAAAATTCAACTTAATTACACATTTAGGATACTTCATATATCTTTACCCTACACGATGTTACGTTGTTCTTTACCTGCTGTTTAGAGAGATACCAACGTTAATTGTTTATTAGATAATCCTGAACTCCATGTATGGCTGCAACAGGACGCTTGTACAGCATCATAGATAAATAACAACGCAATTCATCACAGTATAACATGCCACTTCATGCTGGCCAAGAACAAAAATAACCATACATAAATTCTGTCATTTTTTTTTTTGTAGTGCTGGTATTTCGAATCATGGTTATTTTTTTTCACCCATCAAACGCATAATTAGTGACTGTAATTAACAATGAGTTGTTATATTGATCAAACTTTGAAGGATAGGATGGATTTTCAGGAAGGAGTACGTTAGTCAAAAAGGTAAACAGGATCATGATTTGCGATTTGGGACGGGTTTGAAAACATAAACTTGAAGGTCACATACTAAGAGGATTATATTCACTGGGGATTTAGTTTCGTCAAAATATCCTTGAGAATAATTAAGGAAGATTATTATGTCCCCCCTATCACTATTGCCAGCAGTATATATGATACACATTTCCTTTGAATCTAGTCTGTTATGAGATCATATGAGGATCCCTGTATCTCACGGGGACCACCACCCTCTTTTCACATCAAATGTGAAACCAAGACCGAGTCAGATTTGCATTTTTCTGATTCCCAACCCATTCGAGCTTATCCACACATTAAAAAAAAAAAAAAAGTTTTAGGGGCAAATTTAGTAATCAATTATTTTTCTATGGTCATCCAATACAACTAACTATTAACTATTTTTTTTTATGCAAAAGTAAAATATTATCAATTTATTTGATAAAATTTATAGCAATGCCGTTATTTTTTTTTTGTCTTGTGGGTCCCACCAATCTTATCAATATCTATTATTTTAATATTTTTTAAAAGAATTAAGGTGTAAATTTAGTAATGAACTATTTTCTTATAAGCACTTAACACAATTATTTTTTATGAGAGGATTTACAAGATGAATATGTATGTTTACATAAGAGCATTTGCATTAATGCATTTATTTTATTTTTTGCATAAGAGCATTTATAAGATAAATATTGGTTATTACAAGACAAATAAAATGATTTAAAAGAATCCAAGGAGTTAAACAATTTTGGTTGTTTACATATTTGTATTGTAAAAGCTCTTATGAAAGAAAATAAAGTAAGGATATTATTGTTTTTTCACTGACAAAACTTAATTTTATTTTGAATTAAGGGGACGCAGTAAAAAAAGAAATTTATAAGACAAATATGTGAATGAACAATTTTTTTAACTCTTATAGATTCTTTTAAATGGCTTTATTTATCTTGTAAATGCTCTAATTGGGAAAAAATAACGTAAGGGAATTAATGTAAATGTTCTTATGTAAATGTCTGTATTTGTCTTAAATACTCTTATAAAAAATAATTGTGTTGGGTGCCCATAAGAAAATAGTTCCTTGCTAAATTTACACCTTAAATTTTATAGAAATATATTGAAATAATAATAGAGAGTAAGGAGATTGGTGGGATCCACAGTATAAAAAAATCAGAAGTTAAATTAGGTTAAAGTTAAATGGTGTTGCTATAAGTGATACCAATTAAATTGATAATGTCTATTGTTGCACCCGAAAATAATTAGTTGTAGTAGGTATCCATAAAAAAAATAGTTACTTGTAGGTTTTAAATTTACACCTTAACCCTAAAAAAAAAAAAAAAAAAACCGAAGCTTGGACCAAGTTTTTTTTAAATTTTTTTCCTTACCGCAACATTGGACATTTGATGAATTTACTTGAACTGTAATTGCGATTTGGGTAAAGAAACGTGTGTGAAAATGTCACGACTCAGTTAAGTTTTCACTACCAACTCCATTATAATTATACTTTACAGCGATAATATTCGAAGAGTTAGATGCCTTGTCGATAATCAAACAATTTCATGGATAGAATGTGATGAAAAACAAAAGCAGTGATGTTGAAAAAGAAACAAGTAATGTATTGATGAGGGCTTCATTGTAGGAACAATGAAGGAAGCACTCCAAACTGTGATCACTGCAAGGCATATATAGGCAATGATCCTCCCTGCATTTTGGAATACAATAACGGCACAGTCAGTACGAATAAGCTTTTCCCCTCGAACCGAGCAGTTTGGATGTTGGACAACAAAGGAAGGTGCTTCAAAATATACTCCTTCAATTCCTTTTTTTTATAAATTAAACCAAATTGACAAGGCCGGAATAATGTCCTTTTTGCAAGGAAATATATGATGATTAATATATTTCTTCAAAAAAATGTCTTTTAAGATTTATTCTTCTAATTAATCAGAGAGAGAGATAATGTGAGAGAAAAATCAGAAAATGCATAAAATTATGTTGTAAATAGGGATATTTTACAAGCCACTAGTCCACAGGAACATACTATCACGTTACAGATCATTGATCAAAGGGCGCAAATCCGAAGCATGAGGCGGGAAAGCAAGGAACTGTGAAAACCTGTAATCTGCAAATCCAAACTCCCTTGCGTGTGAATCCCGAGGAACAAGGAAAGCAACCAAAGACGATGACGAGCGCATCGCATATCCGCACATTGCTGCTATGCTCTTCTCTTTATTTTCCATTTCACTCTCTCTCCTCCCCTGTCTCTCTGTCTCTAGAATATATATATATATATATATATATGTATATATATATTACAATTATTTTTATTGTCGTGGTGGCTGTCACTGTCCTCATTTTCCGATGTGCCGGCTGCTAACACACACAAACGGCAGCAACTCCAGAGCGACACAGAAAACCAGATCCAAGACAAACTCACTCACAGAGGCCGAACATCTTTGCTCGAATCCACGTCCCATTCCCCCCCTAAATAATAGAAACTAGATGCTTTATCAAAGACGAATCAAAGGATTCTTTTTAAACTAAGCAATTTTCCCATCCCCGACCCCAAGATTCCCAAGAATATCATCATGTGCTCTGTTTTTCTACTATATCTTGATCCTTCTGAAGCTAAGGTTCCACCCTTCAACAGCACGAAACAGTTCATGTAATTAATATATTTAATTACGGCGATCTCTTTGGCTTCGTTGACTCTCGTATTCGAACCAGAGTCACTGATAAACCCGACTGAGTGGGACAGGCTCGTATCAAATCATAAATTGAGACCCGAAATATCAGAATACATCAAAATGCAGGCATCAAATTAATACGAAAAGCAGATGGATACATATAATACAGAATGGAACGAAAATCAGGAATCTAAAAGTGGGCTCCGTGGTAAGTGAAGGCCCAATTGAATACAATGACTCTCATGTCTAGCTACAGCTGAAGGTGAATAATTACAGCTAATTCAGCGGGGATTCATAGGGGTGGAGACGTTTGATGTCTGTGGTGCAGGGTAGGCCGACCGTTGAATTGGGTTTGATGCAGGCGTCGTTCTTCTCGTCTTGGTTTTGTTGAGATAAAATGCAGCCAGAAATAAATTTCACCACCGCCTCAAACATCATTCGCTTAACTGATTTCCTCCGTGCCGGAATCACCGTCGCATTGATCTTCCGCAGGCGAGTGAGCTGTATCTCCTTCATCGCAATACGGCCTTCTGTGGCTCTGTCTCGGCTAAAACCATCCACCATCGTCATAGTTAGACTGTAGCTTCGTCACCGTCTTTGCTATTCTCTTCCTCGGTCTCTCTCTCTCTCTCTCTCTTTCTTCCTTGGATGAAAATGAATTTCAGGGAGGGGTTGCTATCTTAGTGGAGGTGGATCTTGGATGGGGCAAAAGGAGAAAAATATAAAAGCATCATCGAAAATGTATATCCTTGGGTCATGACGACGTCTTGTAAAACGTAAGATACGAGGTCACACTCGCCGATCTGGCAGACTGGCTTCACTCCAAAGAGGATACTTTGGGTGTAAGAATTAAGTGCGTAGTGGATGAAAATTGAAGCGCATTGAAGTGTGAACTCAGTGTGAACGCAGGAAAAAATAATAACAGACTCGTCTGCTGGCCAACCTCTCTCGCTCTCTTTTCTTCTCCCATTTTTTTAATTGTATATGAAAAAACAAATCTTCATTCGTCTCTTGTGTTGACTTCTCTTAATTTGATACTCCACATGGCAAACTTCATTGAAAGGATAGTCTTTCCTCTTCCCCCCCCCCCCCCCAAAAAAAAAATTCCAACTTAATAACCATTAATATGGAAGGTTCTCTGAGGAAGGAAGCTTGAAGTGAGTAAAGAAAAATAGGAATCAAAAGGTGTGATGAAACTGACCTCCCTTCTCTGGGCGTCTGCACTTTCGTTGTCAAAAGCGGCCCATATATGGCTGAACACAATTGAGTAGATAGAGTATGGACAGACACAAGATTTGCCGGCTTAATTAACCAAGTCCCTATCAAATAGGACATTATATATTAATGTAGAGGTTGTTTATATTTACTATTAGTGTTTGTATATGGCACAGTGTCTTGCTTGCTTCGCAAGTTGGTCAATAAAACAAGAATAATGTGACGAACGTGTGGCTGTGGATTATAAATGGCAAGCAGATGGGAATTGATGCACGTTTCGTTGATGGTGCATATATATATATATATATATATATATATACGCGCACGCCAGTAAGCTCGATCACGTGCATCGCTTCACTTTCTCCTGATCACACACATATATGTCCGCCTCACACAATAATTTATATACTTACCACCCAATTTCAATCTAATGCCTACGCTTCATTAATATTACTTTATTTCACTGCTATGCTTTAACTTAATTCCAAGCTAGTGTTATACTACATGCTACGCCACATCAAAATATAGATGGACCTAAAAGAATTAGCCTTGTAGAGCTAAGGATTGGCCCTTTTAGGCCCATATATTTTTTTTCCCCCAAAAAAAGATATTTATACGTGGATGAACGAAGGACAATAAAATTGGGATCTATTAGAATATAAGTATTGTTGTATTGTGTATTACTACTTGTGTATGATTTTGGCTTATAGGTTTGGTTTTGACTCATTTAGTTGTATTTGTATGTACATATACTATAAACAAGAGTATGACAGGTCAATTCTGATTAGCTGGATAATTTGTTCATTTATTTGAATGTATAGTTAGTTTTCAGGATGATTATCTTTATTTGGATATCTTAGCTGTCAATTTTTATCCTTGCTTCCATGTTTTGTTTTTTAAATCTCGTACTCCAAAAATTACTTGGCCCGTTTGCGAAAAACTGGAATGTCAATGTGACATTCTTTTACGGTCATTTGGTGCGAGCAAGAAAACAGAGTCTCATCCTTAATTACCGCCATTTGTCTCAATTATTTTTGTAACAAAAAAGAAAGAAAGAAATAGAGTTCCAATAACGCATGAAGAAATAAAAGGAATTTGGTTTTAGGGAAGGGGGAATCTGGAATCAATTGACGAGGTGGAGGGGGGGAGATCCAAGTAATCTGATCGGGGCATTGATTCTAAGGAAAATTCATATTGAGGTCCTTTTTTGGAGAAAAAATTTTAAAAAAGACTCTAAAATTCTGAAAATCTTAAAAAAGACCCAAGAACATTTTCTGATAAAATTAATTAAAATTTAACAACTAAATCAGCTAAATTAACAACAAAATCAATACTCGTTAACAATTAAATCAGTCACATTAACAACAATATTTTAACAACTAAATCAATCATATTAACAACAATATCAGCCCCGGTAACAACTATATAGCCCCATTAACAACTCACATAGATTCTAAAAATCTCAGAAAAAGGCCCTTAAGTCTTTTTTGGGATTTTCAGAATATTGAGGCCTTATTTATGATTTTTTTTCTTTAAAAATGACCCTTAAATGCATTTTTTCTTGATTGTATAATTATCTTTTTTACCTCAATTATTGCTGTATTAATATTATGGCGAAGGAAAAACGCAAAGTCCCCAAGAAACAGAACCAGACGGCAAAAAATACGGCAAATTAACGACAGAGAAGCCTATACCTCATGGATGGTGTGCTTCGTAGTCAGCATTAGCAACACTGATTGGTTGTATAATTAATGGTACTATAGATAAAGGCGAATTGCAATTGAAACAATGATTAAGGGAAGAGAGAATGCAAGACACAGAAACGCAGACATTGGATTTAGCAATTGCTTTACAAACAGAAACAGTAGTGCCGAACCTGAGAGAGTACAGAGATCTACTAGACGTGAATCATGTCAGTTTCAATTACAGGAAACAGAAGGATCCACACAGGCATGCGCGTGTAAAGCAGTGGAGAGACACATAGAAGAAGGAAAAGGAATACAAGGAACGGAAACGCAGACATTGGATAGCAATAACTTTACAAACAGTAGTGCCGAATCTGAGAGAGGATAGAGATCTACTAGACATGAGGCATGTCAATTTCAATTACAGGAAACAGAAGGATGCACATAGACAGCAGGGGAGTGAACATAGAAGACGATAGAGAAAAGATCAAGTAGAGGTAGAGGAGGCAG
Organism: Acacia crassicarpa; assembly: GCA_034222035.1. Classification (NCBI taxonomy): domain Eukaryota; kingdom Viridiplantae; phylum Streptophyta; class Magnoliopsida; order Fabales; family Fabaceae; genus Acacia; species Acacia crassicarpa. Next base: position 3,119,215 of record JAWXYG010000004.1, read on the forward strand.
TAGGATTCCAAATGTCAGCAACGACCTGCCTGAAGACAGAGCCTCTTTGAGGAGGAAGGCGGGGTTTGGAAGGCCTGGTTGGAGCACCTTGTTTGGAGGCAGATCCTTCACTCTCTTCGCCTGAACCGGCGGGCTTTACCGGCCTTTCCTCACCGCCTCTGCGATCGCCCATCCTCTCTTTCTTTCTTCTGCTTTCTCCTTCTCCTTTGTCTCCTTACTCACTCACTACTGCTCCCATCCCCTTTTTTATTTTGCTATGCCTCGGAAGGTCCCCAAAAAAGAACAACCTGGCCCCATCTTTCATCCTTCCTTGTCTCACTATATGTTTTTTACTTGTTTATACCCCTAACTTGAGGGTGTGTCATATTTTTATATTTTATTCTTCATTTTGATAAATTATTTTACATACAATATTTAAAATTAATTAATTTTTAGTGTTGTATTTGAAAATATTTTTCCTAGAATATCAGTACGTACCTAAAAATGTAAGAAAAAAAAACATGTAAACGTGTAATGAGAATTCCATCAACCAACCCTTCAATTCCCATCAAACTTGTCAAAAGCTCATGATGAGAGATGGATTCCGTAGCCGATCAACGTCCACTCACCTCTCTTCTCCATTTCATACCGGATAAGCCCGGCCGGTTTACTTATGCAAAAGGAAAGGATTTTACGACAAGGATATATAGGAGCAGTTTTGTTTTATAAAATGAAAAATTAATTATAGTAATTTAAGAGAAAGCAAGCCTTTTACGGATTTTTATTTGACGCCGTCCAAGTGGGTGACGTCATTCCAAGGCGTCATCATTACCTCATAGGAATATAACACTACCAAAGTACCAATATAATAATATATCGCCATCTTTTACTTCATTTACACCCTACCGATTGAAAGATTGAAATCATGACAAAACAAAAGTCGCACACGCTGCGACATGGGCGGGTGCAATGAATAGTTGATTGAATATATATGATACCTCCTGTTTCAGTTGCTAGTGTCTAGTGACGATGTAATTAAATAGATTAATCAACCGCCTGCAATTTCAATGTTTCTTCTTTTGGGTGAACATCACGAGAGGTTTTCCAGTCGGCAGTTGCGTCCGTATGGGAAAACAGAGACGAAACGAGAGAGAAAAGTGGAACTGGAACTCTTTGTTATTATTATCTGAAGTATATCGCAATGGTACGGTTACATATATCTGAAGTTTACAATAGTGTCAAAATGTACACGTGTGCAAACAATACTGAACTGATCACGTAATTTGTAACTGACTCATCAACCAACTAGCTAGTTCTAGCATATTCTAACTATATTCTAATGGTACAGATTCTCTCGCTTCAATGGCGCACAAATCACCCTCCTGCTTTCTTATCTTTTGACGCACAACTCAAACTCCTCATTGGACTCTTCTATATCCTAACTAATCAATCCTTGCAACTACTCCTTACTTTACGGTTTTCCACTCCCCAATCCGATCCCTTAGCTTGTTTTTTACCCTCAACATTTCTCCTTCAATGCCATGACTCCAAATTAAAGCAGTTTTGCCACACGCGTTTATATATTATTTTCCACCCACTATGTGGATACAGTTTACACTTACATCAAAACTTCACGCGCCCATACCTATAACTCTAGTGGTACGCATATAGTCCAATAGATTGTATGTCCCCGACGAATTAAATCATGTAGCTGTTGGTTTTAGGCTCCGTTGTTATGTGAAGAAGTGCCTACATTATATATATTTATTAATTATTTTATGTATTTCTTACTTTATGAAAAGAAATGACATGAAAGGAAAAAAAAGGAAAAAAGGGGAAGAGTGAGAAAATAAAATAAAAAAAAAAGAGGTTGGACAAGTCTAATTTTCAACCATGTGAGATAAACGCATCTTCACCTGTTATTATTGTTAAATCGGCGTCTATACATTCATTGCTCGTTGGATCGAGCTGAAATTTGGTTAGCAGGTTGAGAACATATGGTTCAGGTTTTTTAACTGTGGGATTATCATTTGGAGGCCAGGTGTAAGAGAAAACGTGTTTGTAGTCAAGGACATTTCTTTTGGTGTTTTTTGTTGTTTTGTTCTATAATAATAAGATTGTTGTTGAATATACTTTAGAATTGGAATTTTCACAAGGGTTAGAATTTGTGTTATTAAAATGGGACTATCTATGAACATATATATAACAATTTTGCACAAGAGAATAAACAGTAACAACTCATAAGACTGCCGAAAATAATGATAATGAAATTGATGAAATCTGAGTCCAACATATATTTTCTTCTTAAAACAATTTGTTTTTTCTATACGGATGCCCAAGGATCACAAATAATTGTCTCCGAGGATAAAACAGATTGGGTCTTCAGAATGATGGCACTATCAATTAGGACCTCCAATAAACACAACTACGTGCTTTTAGAATCACACAGTATATGAGACTAAGGTGGAATGTAGTATAATGTATATATGAGAGTGAAGTGTCTAAAATCTGGTAAAAAATCAAATGGATTTTCTATCTATTTATAGACTATGAAACGGTTAGATAGAGTCTTGTCAGCGAACCGATGCAACCGACAGTGACGAATCAATACCGACAAACCAACGCAACCTACGATAGCAACCTACTTTTTATTCATAACCCTTGGGATTTAGACACAAAATCTAATAAAGATTGTAGCTTTTGTTTAGTTGGGGGTTGTGCGAGTTTGTACATTTATTTGAGACTATCTTGTACAGTTGTACCATATTTTATCATAGTGGATCATATTTTCATTGATTTAGATGAACATAGTTTTTACTTTTGACTTGAGGGGTTTTCCACGTTAATTATTTTGATGTTTCTTGTGCCATTTAATTTTTGTCAAATATTTATTTACTTTTGTTTCCTCAAAGAGTCTTGCAAATGACAGGAAGGTTTAACATCTACTGCACTCTTTCCTAACAAGTGACATCAGAGCTAGTTTTTAGGTTCTTAGGTTTGTTAGTTATCAGATTATTTTACCATTGATCAATTGTTGATTTGTTCGAGTGGTGGAGACAAATAGGATGATTTCTTTAGAAGACCACAAGGTGTATATGATAGAAGTTTCGGTGGCTAGAGGAAGTAGTGTGGATGCTATATATAGACATGGGGCCATCAAGTTTACAACATCAAAGAAGGCTTAATCACATCAGTAAAAGGAAAAAAAAGAAGAAGGAAGAATGCACTTCCAGGTTTGAAGAATGCAAAATTAGAGAAGAATTCTTGTTGCATGGTTGGGGAACAAGCTAGAGAATCTTTTAGAAAAAATGGTTCTTCAAGTAGGTCAGGTTACTTTAATGGATGCACCTTGACTTTTGTGAAAAGTTTGAAGCTTGTCATTTGAATGTCAGATTCGCAGTTGTCTCCATATAGATGTGGAGGGGGAGATGTTGGGTTTTAGACTCCCTTCTTATGCAGAGAAATGCTCAAATTAAATATATTTCCTATTTTATGAAAGGAAAGGAAAGGAAAAAATAGGAAGGAAGGGAAAGAGTGAGAAAATGAAAAAAGAAGGGAATGTTTTTTGATTGTGCTTTGTGAGAAAGATTATTCTCTCAAAATTTTCTAATTTGAGATTGTGTCTCATTTATTTAAATGAAGAGAGGGCATATTAAGTTTTTGGGGAAAGAGGACTCGGAGAGATCTAATTTTGCAGCTATGTGAGAAAAACGCAATTTTACAAGATAGTATCCATATATCAGTGTTGCACATTTCTTGCTTGTTGGATCAAGCTGGAATTTGGTTAGTACCTTGAGAACACATGGTTCAAGTTTTTGAATTGTGAGATCATCGTTTGGAGGGCTGGTATGATAGAAAACGTGATTGTGGTGGGGGACAATTTTTTTTGGGGGTATTTTTAGTTGTTATGTTCTCTAATTGTAAGGTTGTAGTCTTATTTGTTTGACTGGGTGGTTGTATGTATCTTATTTGATTTTAATGGATCATATTTTTATAGGTCTTACTTGACTTGTGATTTTTATCCTTGATTAAAGGATTTTCCACTGTTTGATTTAATTTCTGCTATATATTAACCGCGCTTCTTCTTAACCGTAGCAAAATATCAAATGCGCGCGCTTTACAATTAATTACGTAGTGGTAGTCCCTGTTTCCACCGAATAATTACGTTTGCAGTTGTTACTACTTAAGCTTGTCTCTTTAGTTTTTTTTTTTTTAAAAAAAAAAATGCTTCTGTTACTTAAGTTGCTGATCTTGAGCTTAACACCTGCGTTACTCTTTTCTAAACTATTAGCTGGAGCCGTTCTTAAACGTTATTGACTGATCGATCAGAATTATAATTAATTCCCAGCAGCCCCCAGTAGATTTGAGTTGCTTTATCTGATATCCGGAAAAAATTCATCATCTGCTGCTAAAGCGCACCTATAATTATATCGTCTTTTTGAGATAACCAACAGAAATATAAGCAGAGAATTGAAAACAAGATACAAATGAAATTTTAATCATGATGGATCGAAGTTTGGAACTCAAAAGTCGTAGTTGAAGTCATTCTAAAACAAGGAAATCAGCATGCATTAAGAGGTAAAAGATTGGGAGTCTCAAGTCCAAGGAAGAATCATCAGTTGGGATCAGGAATGTTGGAGGAAACGAAGATTAATTGGTTGGGTGAGTTGGGCAGCCGCCAATAAAGTTAAATTAGGAAATAATGGGTACTATAGATTTGGTCTCCTCTTTAAAGTCTTTTTCTGAACGGATTGTGTTGTCTCCTGGGATGATCGAGCTCATGATCTTGTCCCAAAATTCGATCTGACCAAACCCCAAGACAATAATTCCTGGGTCCCCACGTCATGACTTAATTTGGCCAGCATCACAGAGTTCATATGTTATGTATTTAAGAAATTATTTCTGTATTTATTCCAACAGTGTTCTCTCAAGTCTCAACTCTCTCTGAATTATTGAGAGATACTGATCATTAAATTATGATCTTGTGATATTGAGATCCATAAATGCCTATACTAAATTTATTTTTAAAAAAAAGCGTCACTCCGTCCTTGACACCAATATTAGACCGACCACAATCAGATTACTAATGTATGTCCTATAATTGATGAGGCACAATTGAAAGAACTGAGGGATTCAAATTACATGCGGTTCATAGTTATAGGAGGGGACCTTTTTTGTGAATCATTATCTACAAAAGACAAGAGAACAAGCTAGCTAGCTGGGAAACTGGAGTGTAGTCTGGTGAGGCCGTGGACAAAATTAAACCTTAAAGCAAAAGGCAACTTAAACCACGTGAAACGCACCTTTACGTCAGATGAGGAAATAGTGGGCCATCACTAATAGTTGGTAAACAATGCGACGAATCACTCAGGAGGGTAAGGATTGTTCTAAGTGGATAAGTGGGTAGGCAAAGTTGAACTTCCAACCGATCACGCTGTCATTTTCTCTATAAATTTGTGACGTATAGCTGGAGACTCTATTATCAACCAGGAATGAACTCGACCACCCTGGACCCCACCCTGTGGATATGATTGTGATTATAGGACATCATATCCATCGTAAATGGGAAGATCATGTAACGTTGATCATCCAATATAATTTTACTCGCAGTCGCAGGCTTGTTCTTCCTTTCATTTTCCTCACCTTCCCTATCCCCGAGCGTTTAATTCTAATGAGTGAGAAGCATACAAAATAGCGATGAGGTTGGCTTTGGCGAGGGAGATAAGTACAGCTGGTTGGCACCTGCCTCGTCATTCCCTCACTTTTCAAATTCTATATATGCCGACCACTCCTGTGCTTTGATCTATCTACAACCTAATTAAGCTTCCTCTGTCAAGCACGAACCATTGCGAACCTGTTTTCCAATTCATGCATGGGGTTCATTTCACCTAGACTATCCACATTTTTTTTTCTTAATTAGTGATTATAGAACGAAAAAAAAAATCATTTTTTTTAAAGTAAGTTTAGTGATGATCTTTATTTGATTTTCGATTCTCTATCCATTAAAATAATTTTTTTAAAAACAAAAGATTAAAAATTAAATCCTGAATTTGCCCTCCCAAATAGGACGGACATTTTCAACCAAATACTGCTTAAACAACTAAACGAACATGAATTGAAAGGTATTAGCGGAGAAGGGCTTGTTTGGTCTTTGATGGCTAATGATGGGTCAGTTTCATTATTTATTAGTAAAGGGAAAGGAATCCAGCTGGGATAAGTGTTGGGTTGGCTGGCTATGCTCGATTGCGACCCTACCAATTTTGTCTGCTTCCACATGCTTAAGCGTTAATGGTGACACGTGTGCCACTCGCGGTAAGCGTTAAAGTCAACCTGTGTTCTCGCTGTCTCACTTTATTCGTCATTATGCGTTCACACTCAACCTTCTCAGAGTCTTTGAGAATTAGTATCACCATTCTCCTTATTCTTAATTTTACTATTCCAGTCAAGTCAAGTCATCCCACAACAACTACGACCCTATCCTGTGTTGATGTAACCCTCTACATCATTGCCGTATCATTCCTTCCCTCTGTATATTTGTGTGTGCGTGCGATTTGCAAAAAATTCAACTTAATTAGACATTAAAGATATTTTGTCAGTACACTGCACAATGTTGTTCTTTACCTGTTTAGAGCGATACCAACGTTAATTGTGAATTAGATAACCCTGAACTCCATGTATGGCTGCAACAGGAGCCTTGTACGTACAGCATCATAAATAAATAACAGCGCAATTCATCCCTATATAACATGCCACTTCATGCTAGCTAGTCATCAAGAACAAAAATAACCATATATAAATTGTGTCATTTTTTTTATAGTGCTGGTATATTTCAAAATCATGTTACTCCTTTTTCACCCATCAAAAGCATAATTAGTTACTGTAATTAACCGTGTTGTTTTATTTAGAGTAATGCGTGCGTTGTTATATTGATCAAACTTTGAAGGATTGGATGGATTTTCAGTAACGAGTACGTTGGAAAAAAGGTGGTAAAAAAGGTGAATGTGATATGACTTGCGATTTGGGATGCGGTTGAAAAAATGAACCTGGAGGTCACATTCTAAGAGGATTCACTGGAGATTTAGTTAGATTCACTGGGGATTCAGTTTCGTCCAAATCTCCTTGAGAATAATTAAGGAAGATTATTTTGTCCCCCCTGTTACTATTTTATCTCCTTCAATTGATTCAGTCTGTCTATGAGATCATATGAGGATCCCTGTACGATCTCGCGGGGACCATCCTCAGTTTGACCCCAAATGTGAAACTCAGACTGACTCAGATGTACATTTTTCTTATTTCCAATCAATTCATACATGAGCTTATCCGCACTTTTTTTAATTGGGAGTCGGAAGCTTAATTGGACCAAGATTTTTTGTTTTGACCACCACATTGGACAATGAATTTGCTTGAACTATAATCACGACTTGGGAAAAGGAACGTATATGTGTGAAAATGTCACGATTCACTCACTCACTTGCCTCGGTTTAGTTTTCACTCCCAACGCCATTATACTTTACAGCGATAACATTCAAAGAGTCAGATGGCTTGCCGATCAATAATTAACCAATTTCGTAAAATGTGATGAAAAATAAAAGCACTGATCTTGAAAAAGAAACTAGCTAGTACTAATATAATGTACAGTAGTTGTATGTATGGGCAAATTCATAGCATTGATCGATGAGAGCTTCATTCTAGGAACAATGAAGGAAGCACTTCAACTGTGAACACCGCAAGGCATGGCCAATGATCGGGCCCTCCGTTTTGGAATACAATAACAGTACAGTCAGATTCTGAATTAGCTTTTTTCCCTCCCAGAACAAAACAGAGCAGTTTCGACAACAAAGGAAAGTGCATGAGACTCATACAAGAGTATTCTTTCTGAATAGCAATATGTTAACTAGAAAATATACTTCTTCTATTCTTACGATCCTATAAAACAAAATAGACAAGGTTTGATTGTCCTTTTTATATGACCGTCCATAAAATTTAAATAACAGATACTTAATATTTTTTTCCCTAAAAATGTCTTTCAAATTTGATGCTTTTAAATAATTAAGTGAGAATAATGTGATAGAAAATACATAAAAACTACTCCATATTATAATTATAGGGATATTCTCAAAGCCATTAGCCCATGGGAGAAAATTAGATCACAATTTGGGAGACATTATCTTTACACATCATTGATCAAAGAGAAGCACAAGAGATGGAATTAGAGGAAAATTATGGATGATGAAAATCCACAGCATGAGGCGTGAAAACGAGGAAGTGAAGACTGTAAACACAAACTCCCTTGCGTGTGAATCCCGAGGACCAAGGAAAGTGCTTAAAGATGATGACAACTGGCGAATCGGATATCGGCGGATAGCCGCCAACCCGCCATGCTCTTTTCTCAGACAGTTTTCCACTTCTCTCTCCCCCCTGTCTCTGTCTCTCAAACATATACTAGTACATACTATTAATTTTTCATTTGTCGTCGCGGCTGTGACTGTGCTCATTTTCCGATGTACCGGCGTCACTGATGATACACACAAACGGCAGCAACTCCAGAGCAACACAGAAACGGGAAGACAAACTCGCCGACAGAGGTCGACACCATTGCTGAAACCCACGTCCCATTTTTCTTCTAAATGGTTAGAAGCTAGATGCTTTATCATAGATGAATAAAGGGATTGTTTTTAAATTATGCAGTTTCCCCATCCCCAATCGCAAGATCCCGAAGAACTGCATAAGCAGTTGGACTTGAAGTGTATCACCACGTGCTCTGTTTTTCTACTATCTCTTGCACCTTCAGAAGCTAACGTTTCGCCCTTCACATATTTACGGCGATAATCTTTCGCTTTGTTGGCTCTGATATTCGGATCAGATTCGTCGATGAACCCGACCGAGTGGGTGGGATTGGTTTATATCAGATCATAACTTGAGACTCAAAATAGCAAAATACATCAAAATGCAAGCATCAAATTAATACGAAAAGCAGATGGATAGATACATCGTGGAATGAAAATCAGGAATCTAAGAGAGGCCACCGTACGTACTAAATGAAGGCCTAATTTGAAGACAATATAATGGCCCTCATGTTTAGCTACAGCTAATTCAACGGAGATTCATAGGGGTAGATGCTTTTGATGTTTGTCGCGCAGGGTAGGCCGACCATTTTGAATTGGTTTGATGAAGGCATCGTTCTGTTCCTCTGGGTTTTGCTGACATGAAATGCAGCCAGAAATAAATTTAACCACCGCCTCAAGCATCATTCGCTTAACGGATTTCCTCCGTGCCGGAATCACCGTCGCATTGATCTTCCGCAGGCGCTTGAGCCGTGCCTCCTTCATCGCAATCTCCGTCTTCTGTTGCTCTGTCTCAGCTAAAACCACCATCGTCCCAGTTGGACTGTACCTTTGTCACCACTTAGTTCTTCCTCTCTCCTTCTCTTTCTCTCTCGGATGAAAACTGAATTTCAGGGAAAGGGCTTGGCTATATTTCATTTATGGGGCGGGATCCTGGATGGGGCCCAAAGAGAAAAAATACAAAAGCATCAATCATCCTTTGTTAGTCCAGTGATACGAAAGATACAAGGTCACGCTCACCTATCTGGCAGTGAACGAGGGTTCTGTCATGGCCGGGTAGATTAGCTGCATTCCAAGAGGATACACACCAATTTGGGTGGTAAAATTAACTTCACCCCAAGAGTATGCACTGCCATTTTCTGTGGAGGAAAATTCAAGCGCATTGACTCAATGTGAACTCTGTGTGAACGCATAAAAACCTAACAGACTTGTCTGCTGCCAACTTCTCTATCTCTCTTCTTTCACCATTTTTTTAATGTCTTGTGAAAAAACAAATATTCATCATCTCTGGTGTTGACTTCTTTTGATGACAATGGCGTGCATGAATATTGAATGCAGTCAGAGTTTTGAGTATAGACGGATACAAGGTTTGCCGGCTTAATTAAACCAAGGCCTATCAATAGAACATTATATTAATGGCTTAATGCAGAGGTTGTTTATATCTGCTACAGTATTATACAAGCCTTGGCATGTTGGTCAATAAAACAAGAATGATGTAACCTACGTGTGGCTCTGTGGATTATACTAAATGCCAGGTACATGAGGAAGTGATGCACGTTTCGTTGATGTCGCACATGTACACACACCCGCACGCCAGAAAGCTCATGTGCAACGCTTCACTTTGTCCTTGCTCATATTTTTGATTTATGCCCGCCCCACGCGATAATTTATATGCTGCCCAATTTCAGTATAACGCCTACGCTTCATTAATGAATACGACTTTATTCATTTCAAGCTAGTGTTTTATATTAATTACCTCCTAGGCGACATCATCAATTTTAACTTCATTCATCCCTGCATCATGTGTGGCGTATATTAGTCCTAATCATTAACAGCACACCCTCAATATAAACTCCATTGGATCATTCATGCACGTTGGAATTGAATTCATGTCGCCCCAAGTCGCAGCCAGCTAACAGGTTAAGCCCTGTAGGGTGCTTGTCCCTTATGTGTTTCTTATATGCTTGTCAGCACATTTTATTTTTATTTTATTTTATATATTTTATTTATTTAAATTAAATTATATGTTGAATCTGAAATTTTTTTTTTGCACCCAGTATTTTAAATTAATTAATTTTCAGTTCTGCATATAAAAATATATGTCTTGTAACACCAGTATCTAGAAAATTAATTAATTTAAGATACTGGGTGTAAAATTTTTTCAGAAACTAACATATAATTTAATATAAATAAAAAATAAAATAAAATGTGATTGTCCCTCTAATGAGGAGTATATTGGAATTGTGCCGTGTTGCATTTAAAACTTGTATGGAAGGGGTATGTAGAGGTGAAATTGGTTGGGGGGCATTTAATTTGTGGGCATATATTTCTGGAAAAATCACAGTTAGATCCCAGGAACTAGAAAAAATAACAAAAAATTCTCATTGCAGATTCCCCTATCAAAAAAATTCCCTAACGACCAAGTGTATAATATCAATTTTGAATGTGGAATTACCTTTTTACTTTTAGTAATTGATATCTGGATATTATATAATATTAAGTTAATAATACTCAAGATCAGAGCCCTTCAGACTTCAACATTGACATACATATATAGTGTCCACTTGGGATGAATTAATTGGTATGAACGGGAATACAGTCCCCATATGCCCTTTTGTTTCTTCATTCTTTTAACAACACAAAAGGAGAAAAAGTCTCCTCGCTATTTGGTACATACCATCTTACCCGAATTGCGGCATCGATTTGAGCTCCTTTTCTTCTTCCCCTTTTTTTGGCATATACAGCTGATAAGATAAACGTGTTGGCAATTATTCTTTAACATTAGATCACCACTAAACGTCGTGTGTAATCTAATCTAATCTAATACTAGTACTACTTTTTGAATGATTAACTCCCTCTTTAATTTCAAAGATTCTATTTCTCCTTTCAGATAAATTGTTTGTGTGCTTTGGGCTGGCTTTCACTCCAATTTCAACGATTCTGAAAGGTCGCTTTGCCCACCCCCTTTTTCAGCAAGATGGATGATAATATCTACCTTTAAATTTAAATTTAACACCATGACGTCATCGTCAATTCGTCATCCACGCCCCCAACGTGATCAATTTCAATTTGTGCTCTTCAATCCCATCACACACAGCGGCTCTTCTAGCATGCTTATCTATTCCAACTCTAATTTAGTTAATCATGGAATCTTTTCTTTTCTTTTTTCTTTTTTGCTAAACCTCTCCCAGGAGAGTTTTCTGCATCCACAAGGACTTAAACTCGAGACCCCTGCTTAAGGGGCCCAAGTCCCTTCCACTTGAGCCAACTCCCGCTGGTTAATCATGGAATCTTTTTTTTTTTTTTTTGGATATAAATGGAATCTTTTTTTTACTGATACATGTTTCCACATGCTAAAATCAATCCTCGCGTCGGGCCCATTTATGATAAAAACAGGTTGAAGTAATGGTGAATTGGGCTCTCTAAAAGCCCATTCAACTAGGCTAGTAAGGATCCCGAGGTAGCATGAACCATGAGAGTGGATGTAACCCATATCCTCACACTCCCATGTCCATTCAGCTGCCATCCAAGCATCCATCTAAATATGATGTCAATTTGGCTAGGGTGTCAGTCTTCACTCTAGGCCCGTTTGGGATTGCTGTGAGAAAAGCGGCTTTTGTTTTTAATGGACTTTTTTCTGATGGACTTTTTTCTGATGTGATTTGTGTTTGGGATAGCAGTAGCAAAAGTGACTTTTGTTTGTAATGGGAACTTGTTTGGCATAGCTTAAAAAAAGATAAATGAGATGGAAAATGACTGAAATGGGCATGAATCAAATTCTCACACACACACACACATATGTGCCGTATAAAATGTAATAATTTGGGATAAAAAAATCAAAATCAAATATAAATTTACCAAATAAAATGGTAAAATTCCATTAAATAAATTACAACACAATAAAGTGTTTAATCAAACCTAGTCCCTACACGTTCATTTTTGATTTTATCGCGAAGATCATTTGATGAGGATGCTTCATCAAGTGGATCATCATTATCTTCATCACTCATATTTCCTTCTTCAGCTTGATCAAATTGCACATCATTTTAGGAATATCTCTGGATAAAATTATGTATCCCCATTGTTGCGCAAACTATGCGGACTTGTGCTCAAAATTTATACGGGGGCATATTTTGCAAGATGCGAAACCTATTCTTCCAGACTCCAAACGTCCTTTCTATCGTACACCTCAAACTTGAATGATAAAAATTGAAGTACTCATTGGGATTTCGAAATCCCGACTGTCGCCTAAATTCTGGAAGGTGATACCGCTCACGTTTATATGGACCAATATATCCAACTGGCGTTGGATAGCCAGCGTCGACCAAGTAATATTTCCCTAATAAATGTTGGCATTCATACAACATTGTTAAATTATAGGAAATGTGAAATAAAGACTAAATTAAATGTAATTGAAGTAGGGATGTTATAGATATACTTTCAGGTGGATGGGGGAAGTTCATAGTTGAAGACTCGAGCGCATTCCGGAAGACACGAGCATCATGTGCAGTACCCTCCCATCCTACCAACACAAAAGTAAAGCACATATCCCAATCACAAACAGCCATGATATTCTGTGTTGGATATCTCTTTCTTCTAATATATTTGTCTTGCTTGGATTGGCTTACCACACACCTGATGTGAGTTCCATCAATTGCTCCTATGCAATCCTTGAAAAATGGGTGATATCGTGGATCACCAGCTATTTTTGTGTGACATTGACGAAACTCCGGATCAAGTGGTTTGATATTTTTTGTTGCAAGCTTGTAAGAAGCTTTTAAAACCTTGTGGAAAATCCTACTAACAATTTCGCCTGAATGTTGAAATCGTTCTTGGACTATTCGATTTCCTTGTCCATGCCCAACTGTATATAAAAATATGGCAACTATTTCTTCAACGCTGATTTCCCGAGTGGGTTGTAATCCATGTTCCCTCAAGTTAGAACATAAGTGAATGAATACTTGTTTTTCAACTCGGAAATTTTCCTGACATACTACATCATGGCCTTGCAAAACCTCCTGCACCCACATTGCCCCTATTTGCTTACTAGTCTACGTGGTTGTTTGCAAAAAGAACGCGCGACATACTGAGCCATCAAGTTACCAATTTGTGCATATTTTGTCATTTGTTTGTTTATAATAGCAAGTTGTAGGGACCTTCTTTCTTCATAAGACAATTCTTCTTCCTCTGAACTGTCTGAAATATCCTCATCGCTCGAACTTGCCATGGAAATATAATGAAACCTGTGTGAATAGTAAGTGTTTTTTTTTTATAATGAACCAAGTCGTTGTTTTTTATATATTTGCTCAATGCATAAGTCAATGAAAGTCTTAGTAGACTCTACATCCCATTTTGCTACTATGGCGGTCATATTTCTATAATGAGCAAGTTAACACAAACGAGTATTAAAATTGTTAAAATGAAATACAACAAAATGTTATAAAGGAAACAACCGAACGAATCCAATTTCATAAGATCACTGAACTAAGAACTACTTCATCTAGGCTTATTGCAGATAAATAACGAATCTATACAATTCAGTTAGTAATAAATTAACTACAGAAGATCAGCTACAAACAGGACATTTGAATAAATTGAAATGAACTATATAGGTTTCATCTACCATGATGAACTATATCTTGGCTCATGTATTACAATAACAAGAAGATTGATTAATATGCCAATTAGATTATCAGGACTACTCATGATAATGATACCCTCCTCCTGAGTGTATTGATTGAGATTAATATGACCAAATGCATATTTAAATCTAATAATTAACAGACCTAATAGATGCTGGTCCCTGAATTTTAATAGCTCACGCAGTGAATGATCTGATTCCAAAAAATAAAAATACATGGCTTCACAATTCATAACAAGCAACAACAATTAATGTCAATGCATACAATTTAGAATCCGCTGACATTCTTTCAAGCATGAGGATAAGCCAATTCATAACATGGCAGAAAACAGCAAGCAACAACATAACACCGTCGGAATGCTTCAACAAAATTTTGGATGAGATAGTACAAGCAACACAATCGAACACGTTACTTCATATAAGAAACTTTAGCATAATAGTCCAAGCATCTTATGTTGTTGGCATATCTCGGACTAAGTTATAAGTGTTTCCACATGCAAAATCTTCGATTAAATGAATCATTCTCATAGTTTATGAACCACTAGGTTGACTAGGTTAGGTGTATTTAATTTTCTCATTCCATCTTATTACCATTTACCACAATAAATGAAACAGTGCAAATCACCTCAACCTAGCAGAGCAATTTCCCAGTACAAGCCAAAAAGGAAACAAAATGCAATGGAGAAGTAAATCGGATAAACCAGAACGAGAGTAGAGCAGATCAATTAACCAGCAAAAGGCAAAAAATATCTGACCAGGGCGAGAGCAAAGCAGAGCATAAATAGGATGAAGAACAATAAATGCAGAAAGGAAACAAAATGAAGAAGAACAAGGATCCGATGAATTACGCTAGATCGACGGTGATGCAGTGGGGAAGTATCACGGTCAAACAAAGATCCGGCGAGATCAACGGCGACGCAGTGTAGAAAAAGAACAGCTCTAATTAATTTTGTGGAATTGAAGCGCAAAGAAGAACCTGAATTGAAGAGGAGACGAGGTAGGTCCTTTAATGGAGAATAGGAGGTAGTTCAACAATGAATGGAAGAGACGAGGTAGGTCGGAACAAGAGGTAGCTCGAATTAATGTCTGGAACAGATGGGATGTAGCATGAATAGGAGGTAGGTCAGATAATTCTCTGCTCTCCATCACCATCTCCATTAATTGCTAAGCTTTCGAATCAATGGCAGGAACGGCTGATGAGACCAGGCGAAGAAGAGAACGAGACCATTAGAAGAGAACGAGATAAATCGAATAGGCGAAGGATGAGAGCAGGTGAAAGTAATGGGATTAGAAAATCGAATAGGAGGTTGGTCGAACAATTGAAGATGAGAGGACATGTGAAGTAATTGCTGAGAGGAGATGAGGGAGGTCGGACAATTGAAGAGGAGAGGATGGAAGAGAGAGAATCGGCAGATGAGGACAGGAAGAGAGAAGGCACGCGTTTTTGGGGCAAAATGGTCTGAAAAAAAAAGACAAGATGTCAATGGACTTCTAATGGGATGAAAGGCAATCCAATGGGAGCTTCAAAAAAAAAAAAAGTCTATTCTCCATTAAAGTCCATCAATTTTTTAGTCTTGCCAAACACTCTTGTTTTCTTTGATGGACTTATTATCCCATCTAATCCTTCCCAAACAGGCCCTCTAAGAAGGAGAAGGTTTGATACCCACTAGTCGATGTGAGAGCTTTGTTAGTGGGCAATCTGTAATTACCTCAGTAAATGATCTTTAACTCTTGAGGCGTGTCTTGACCCTGGTGGGTTACCGACTTACCGGTATCTATTTCCATCTAAACTTATATATATATATATATATATATATATATATAAACTTAAATACACTTGAACAAAAGTAGCAGCAGAATAATAAAGTAAACGTACAAAATACTAAATCAATTCTCCTTCCTACTTATTCTTGAACTATCTCTCTTTTTTTTTTGCTCAGATGAACTATCTCTCTTTAATCGTAAATGATAAAAACTATTTTTTAAAAGTTAATCTAAAAACACTCGCCCGGGGGGATTAAAGAATATAAAAGGCACGCTAGCAAAAATGAAAGAGTCGTTCAATTGATTTCCAAAAGAAGCAAGGTAATAATGGATATGGTGGGTGGTGTTATTTATAAGTTATTTTTAATTAAATTTTATATACTAAAAAGAGAGATTAGGGAGTAAATTACTAATTCTGCCTTTATTTATGAATGAGTATTTTTTAATTTTTTTTCTTTTTTCTCTACCTTAAAAATTTATTTTTATGAGTACAATTAATGTGGTGGGTAACATTGTTACAATCTTATTTACTCCCATAAAATTAGACTTATAAGTAAAACAAAATTTTTTGATAAAAAAAGACATATATATAGAACCATAATGGTAATACACAGGTAACACAGCTAGTACAGATATTATTGTTTAAAAAAAAAAAAAAAGCTAGTACAAATAATTTAGGCTATTGAAAGCTGATACTAAGTACTCTTTTTTCACTCTTCTCTACCCACCCAATTTATTTATAAGTTACTTTTAACATTTTTATAAAAATCAAGAAGAATCTTAAAACTCATCAAATTTATTTAAAAAATACTAAAAATCAACATTAATATTATTTTAAATTGTAATAAATAATTAACATGGTGCACTATTAAAAATAACATATTGTGAGGAGCAGAGGAAGTATATGTATGGTATGAAGAATCAAGTGAACGACAACTTCACAAGTAGCCTATATATATATATATATATATATTAAATACGGAGCAACTCACTCCGTTTTCAAATGCAGGCTTCCTCAACATGCATCTGATCGAAATGGGCAAATCTGAAGGATATGCGAGAGGCACAGCCATCGGCGCCTTCAAATCTCGACGGCTTAGCCACCATTCTTGCCATCTGCACCGCCAATCCCTACGCTTTCATCTACCAACGCGACTTTCCCGATTTGCACTTCCGACTCACCAATAGCCACCACTTGCCTCACCTCAAGGCCAAGTTACAACGCGTTCGTAAGCAACCATTCATGCATGCGCATACACTCATCCTTCTATATGACTGTATGACACGAAACTTTTGCATACATTTTAAGTATATTATATAAATTGGGATGAGGATATGAGGATGATAAGATCACAGTGTTTCGCAAAATTTTCTGCATGCAACGCGCGTATTTGTTAGATAACATGATATTTGTTTGAACAGGTGAAAAGTCGATGATCGAGAAGCGCCATGTTTACCTGGACGCACGCCAAGACATGGTGGAGAAGGCAGCCTCTAAAGCTATTGATGAATGGGGGAGGCCCACTTCTGACATCACTCATCTCATCTTCTGCTCCAGTTTCTGTGGCATCGAAATTCCCGGCGCTGATCACAAGCTCATAAAGCTTGAGAAGATGAGAAGGAAGAGTAAGAACGAAGGAAAAGCCACCACAGGGGAGGGACTCAAATGGGGTGTTCTCCATGCGTATGGACCAGGCTTGACCACTGAGACTCTCGTCTTATACATGTTCACCATGAGTAATATTAAACCCAACTACGTACGTGTTATATATATATAATCTCCGTGCTTAAAATAATTGTGTGTTTGGACTGCACTAGCTTTTGGTTTCTACTTCTGAGTATGTGTCTCTGTGAGTGAGCACTCATGCTTGGATGATGAATCAACAATCAAGTTCAAGACATGTAATTCAATAAAGTATTTCTGTGATATTTTGTGCATGTCGTCGGGGAACGAGGGAATAAAAATTATGCATTTTGTTGTTTGTATGCTTCTGAATAATCACGATGGTATTTGACGATTTTTCACGTTACATACTTACATGTGATTTAAGGCATTGTCCTTGTCCAAGCCTTTCTTTGATTTGATTTTTTATATTAAATATATTTTCAGTGGCTTAAAGGGATAATCATGTTTTCATGATGATGTGAAACGAAATCAAGCATTAGGTTTGCGTCTAATTTTTAATTTGAATTATAATTTATTTATTTTTTTTAATATGCAGGCATCCACTATTTAAAGTCCTTCTTTACACCTCCATCCAACTAGTTTCTTTAGATAAACCAATTTTCCTACTCATCTAAAAGGAATTTCTTCTCATTTGGATGGTCCAGATTTATTTATTTTTACTTTTTATTTTTCTTAAAAAATTATTTTAATAAGTAGAGAATAAAAAATAAAGATAATATCTCAACTAATATATTTTTTAATAATATTTTTTTCATTTAAAAATCAAAAACTAAATAACATTAAATTTGAATCATTCAGATTTCATCTGAACAGTCCAGATTAAGAAAAACTCTCCATACTCATCCAAAGATTGGCTTACTAATATTCCATAACATTAAATCTCTAGCTAAGCCTATCATAGCCCATCTGCAAATCAATTCTAATTCTTGAAATCCAGTTGCACTTCACAGTGTGGATCGAATGTGGATAAGGTTAGCGGTGTTGGAGATGTAACTTATTTTCTATCTTTTATACTAATAAGAAAAAAAATCAGGTTATAAATGTGATTTATATTTGGATTGCTCATTTGGCTTTTACAGAAGTGATTTTTTTCCTAAACTGATAAGTGTTTAGATTATTATTTTAAAAGTTTGTTGAGATAAAAAATAACTAAAAAATATATCAATTTTATTGAATACTACATATATAGTTGTATACATTGTAATAATTAAGATAAAAATTTAAATTTGATAAAAAAAAAGTCGAGTTATTACTCCCTCCAATCCCAAATATACAACAAAATTGTTTTTGTGAAGAGATTAAAGAATCTAATTTAAATTATTTTAGAGTATTTATATTTTTACTTTTCTAATTAGTTTAGCTAAATTAAATTATTTTTTATTTATATATTTTGTCACTTTTCCACATTTTCTCATTTTTCTGTTCCTTTTCTCTCTTCAAAAAAATATTTTCCCATATCTTCTTTTACGACCCTCTGTTCCTTCTCTCTCATATGTTCCGTAACAATCTCCTTTGTTCTGTCTCTCTCTTTGATCACGACCCGCCTCCAATGCTGTAGCAATGCTCACGCCTCCAACTTCCACGGCACCGAGCTTTGGGACTGTGCAACACTCCTTGCCGAGCTTTTCTGTCACAACGCTCACCCACAGCTCGTAGAATGCGTCCCCACAGGCATGAAAACCAAGTTTGGGGGAAACAGACTTTTAAGAGCTTGACTATAGAGGAGAGGTTCAAAAATGGTTAAGATAATTGACAGTAACTGACAGTAAGGTATGGATTAAAATGGTAATCCTGAGGTCTAAAATGACCGCTAAGATAATTCCTTTCGATTACAAATTCAACACGAATTTCGATTTTACAGATCTAAGGAAGATCCCAACCCAAAATGGAACAAGCTAAGCAGCCATTTAATAGCAATCACATCTGTAAATTTGTAACTCCACCCTTTACTTAGACTTCGCCTCATCGTAGTTTCTGATGATACTAGCTGCCTTTAAAAGTCCCTCTACTGTCCTGTCTTTCCATGTCATGTACACTGAAGTCAGCAAAATCTACAACAGTTATACAGCCTACCAAAATATCAGTCATCCAAACAATGCAGTGTGAAATAATTGGATATTACTGCACTAGCGCGAGCCTGAAAGAAATTAAAGTCATCACTAAAATAACTGGGAAGCTCACTGCTTTCTCTACGTCCGGATTGCAGCCAAGTCCTCTTCCAAATTCAAAGTATTGGCTGCAGTTAAAAGCATGTCCATTCCTCCACCTTTATCCAAATCTCGTCCATGTTTACCATTCCAATTTTTTTCAAATCTATCACTTCGTTTTGAACCATCTTCACTTGTTTTTCTCTGCCTTCTACTCTCATATAACTTTTTCGCCTGTCGTATTACTTGTAACCCTGTATCACATTTCCTGCAGAACCATTTTCCCTTGGGAATAGAAGTTCGGCGAGGTTTCATGCAATATATGTGGTATCCATGATCACAGCCATCACAGAGAACAATCTGACCATCATCTTTATCAGTGAGACAAACTTGGCATAAGCAAGAAGGGCAGTACCAACGGGGACCATATGATGTTAATTGTTTACTTGACAAACACCTTACATGATACTTATTCGAGCAGGCGGGGTGATCACAGATTTTAACTCCTTCACCGTCTGCTTCATTTCTACAAACTTTGCAGGTCATGTCAATTTCCTCCCTTCTAGATGCTTGAGCCCCATCATAGGAGCAATATGAATTCTCTTCGAATTCATTGATTGTCTCCTCATTTTCAGGGAAGCTTTCATCAAAGTTCAGGGTCTTTGAGTCATTCAACCTTTCACATACCACACAATTTTCATGTGGAGACACGATTCCACTAGCAGAGCATTTGGCACAGTACCAGCTCTTGTGGGGTATCTCTTTGACGGGAGGCTTAATACAGGAGATATGGAACATCTCCTCACATGAATCACAAACCAAACAGTCTTTCCCATCTGCTTTGTTTCCACAATGCCTGCAAGTGCAGATTTTATACATGCCACCATTTTCTGTCTGCTCCGGTTTCATGTGAGAATCAGATTCCTGATTACAGAACTGCTTGACACAAGATCAAAATAAATCTCAAAGACCATTTTAGAAATTCTATCATGCAAAAACTCATCATAATAAGTGCATTTGGTACTGAAAAGAGCAACAGGATCGAAGGGCAGAGATTTTGCAGTATGAACATATAATATGCATCAATAATGGCAAAATCTCAAAACCAAGAAAGAATACAGAAACGATTTTCAGACATAGAAAGATCCAAAATTAAACCCGCCTAGGTGGTCCGATTCCAGAAAATATCTTGGATGTCAAAGGCAAAGCAATACCTAAACTCTTCATGTCCCTTTTTCTCAAATAAAGAGCTACAAGGTTTGCTGAAAGAAATGCATAGAGAGTTTGCTGAATGTGGGTGATGAATTTTTATGTTCATGCAGCAATTACAGCTGACAGTCACAATGATTTGCACATAAATTAGGTAAAATGCATAGTGGCTCAAATATGACAATATTGGGAATTCAGTGAAACTTTTTGCTGACCATATAGAGCAAACCATCAACAGCAGCTATAGCTGTGCTCTTAGGCCTCAATGGAAAGGGAAAAAAAATGGGGAAAAAGTTCATAGATGAAAAATGACACTTGTACCTCTATTTAGAGAAAGTAAGAAAGAATAAACATTGCCAAGCAACTATTATAATTATAAGTTACAGAAAAAGGCCAGAATGGGGACCTCTTTCCATCTTCATACCATACAATCCCGAGGGAAAAATCTGTCTAAATAAATAATTGTTTTTAAGCTTTTCCTTTACCTGTACCATCATCTCAAGAAATGCCAATAAATAAAAACTCTTACCTCCTGTTTTCCATCTTTGAATGTACTATGCACTGAAATTCCAGCCTGAAGGTAAGGGGAAAAAATATGGTTTAGTGGTTTACAGGAAGCAAAGAACAGATTATGAAACTTTAGTGTTTTGAAGTACCAGGATTTGCTTTACCTGCTCACAGTAGAAAGTTCTTGACATGTTTGAAAGGCCCTTGGCAAGAGAAACAATCTCATTACCAGCGTCTTGAAGTTTTCTCCAAACCTTAAGATATCCATAATTTTAAGTCATATTAAATAAGAACAAGCAATCAAATTCTTCAATTATATGCTCAAGCTAGCAATCCATTAATTGTTTATGCAAAAGGGGAGGCTCTCTCGCCCATGGCATCTCTCGCAACTGCTTGATCAACTGATTGAATACATGAAATAGGTCCTGCCGTTACACAATACTTTCTCGATTTGGAAGAAGTATTGTTCTTAAAAGGTATTGATTTCTCAAAAAAAATTCCAAATCTTAACCAGTAAAAATACTATGACGAAGCTATCTACTTAGCTTTATTTTATGGTTGAACTATTGAGCATGCCAAACAAAATGTTACTCCTCTGGTCCTTAATGTAGGGCCTAACTGGGTAGTTGATGTTGATCCTAAATGTAAGACTTATTTCACATGTTTATCAATATTTCCCAATTTAACCCTAATGATATGCCCTCAACAATAATCAAGTAGGAAAGGGAAGGTTTAGAAAGATGATTAAGATGTTTTTTAAAAAAAACATATCACATCAACTAACTTAACTAATATCCTTAATCTACTCAAATTAGTTAATTAGGTATTACATTATAGGCAAGAGGAGTATTAGTTTTTCTCTTCAGTTTTAGCCAGTACTCAAAGATGGAGGGGGAAAAGGTTCTTATCGTATTAGCAATATTTTAAGAATGATGCCTCGCTTCACCTTTCATATTTTAAGGTTAGCATCTCACCAGAAAAACCTAAGCAATAGAACTGCCATTGTCCCCACAGGTCATCCTATTTAACCCAGATTATGACTGAATCTTCTGAAAACTGAGGTGCTATTCCTGGGATGATGACTGAGATAAGCAATATTATAGAGAAACAGTAAAATAACAGCGGAGAGAAGAAAGGCAGCATGGTGTAACCCTCACTTTTGGCTAGCACACAAGCCACTTAAGATGATTGTTAACTTCACCAACATCCCCCCCCCCCCCAAAAAAAAAAAGGCTTTAATTTGGCTTTTAAAACATTTCTAATTCGTTTGTTGGAAAATTACTGCCTGCCCACTTCACATCTAGCTTTCAATATGTACCCCTCAATGACTAAGTAGTAGAACTCACCTAACCTTAACGGATGAAGATGGTACTTTTGTTTGTCCATTCTAAGATAGTAGTAGTAGTGAAAAGAAACAAGAACATATAGAATGAAGGGAATTTCACAAAGTTGAACAAAAAGGATAAAGTAACTAAAGAGAAAACGCCACTACAAGTGTTACAAAGCAGAGTTCTCGATGTGGTGGTTATCACAATAAACTGTTTGACTTTATAACTTTGAGTGCTTACAGGCATACATAATTCATTTTTCCCAAGATTAAGAGAAAAGCATGGCAAATATCAATTTATAAAAAGCAGGTCAGTCAGAGAGTAAACACAGATACAGTTGAGAATTACTCAATAGAGTAGATAATGAATTGAATAAATAAATGAACAGAATGCAAAATGCAAATTTCAAAACAGCAAGGGAAACGACAACAATACAACACAGCCCATTTATAGAAATAAGAAATACAAACCAAGAATGAAAACAGAAAAGGAGTCAAATTAAGCAGATCTATGAGAAATTAAAAATGCAGAATATTACCTGTTCAACGTCTGACAAAAAAAGTGTGGGAGACTGTTCATAAGCTTGCTCTTTCAACCTTGAATTTATGACACTGAAGTCAAATACAGTTTCAGGCTTCATTCCTTTGAAATTTTCCAGTAGCACCTTACACAACGAACTGAATTTCTCAGAGACTAAGACATTACATAGTACACGCCGACACATCTCATTTGCGTTAGGACCATCTGACTCGTTATAAGATCCATTGCACAAGACATTTGCATGCCCATTAACTTCCTTCTGTAACCTATGAGACATCGGCTCAAAGTGTGGAGAGTAATCTTGCCCAACTTTGTCAATTTTACAGGTTTCCTGAAACAAAATGAGATGCAACTTAGAATAACACGTATAGAAAGGGGTCATAAAAGAAGGATATACACAGTTCTTGTAGTAGAACCAAACCTTTAAAGTAGTGGCACAACTAATTTTAGGATAGCGCATTAGAGCTTCCCTCATGCACCCTTCTATGCCACCTTTATCATCACCTAATGACTGATACAAATGCATTAGTACAACATTTCCCCAATGTGCATGTGAATGCTTATCCCAAGTATTTCCTACAGCTACATTACATGATTTCTTTACATCCTGCAATAGAAAAATTCCAATCATTGCTTTGCAGAAAGAACCAACAGAGTTGTATATCTAATGCTTCAAGTTGATTGCACGCCATGGGCGAAATCATCTCAACTAAAATGTTTTAATGAACAGATCGATAGCACCTTTTTCATATTAAACAGGATGTTAAGCAATTGGCAATAATATCATCTAAAACCATCGCTTGCCTAGAATAAACCAAGCAAAATAGCCCCTCTGATGGAAGCTTCCACATTATTTACTATCAGTGTATCCAAAAGTATCATTCCAAATTACAACTCAACTCCATAAGAACATAGAATAAATGTTTGTTGCAAGTTGCAACGCTAAATGTGCAGAAAGGTTAGATCTAAGTCACGCCCAATGCAAATAAAGTCTATTCTCTTTGCTGTCAAAACTATAATGAATGGTCCCCAATGATTACATTCAGAAATCAAATATGTCCTTTTTTCCTGGTGCCTGAACGCTCAGTATACAGATCCTTAGTTGAACAAACTTTATTTATACACAAAATGTGTTTTAACTTAAGAGTGGAGGATGTGAGGGTTAACTATTACAAAGACCAGAGATAGCCAAAAAAAATTGATGCTCCAGAATCAGGGTTCTTTCATGTTAGCATGTTCTCAGCAATTTTATGTCCTTAAATCATAAAGATAAATAGTAACCTATGGTTTCTAAGACATGAATCAAATATGCTATTGACTTCAAATATAAAAAGTGACTTCATATAGCATAAAAAATTAAGAGCACCGCACAAAAGCACACTAAAATGGACATGTCAATAGCATCTTATTTTATTCTGATAAAGCATTAACATTACACAAGTTTGATATCTCTTAGTTTTCATATTAATGATCTACCACCTAGATAATTTTATTCTAAAAACTAAACACTTGGATTCAGAAGCAAATGTTATTAGCCAGACACTTGAAACCTGATATCTTTGGTAAAAGGAGATGCCTTAGGAAGTAGCGAAATGGAATGCCTATCCAGTAATCACAGACAGAAAGAACCTGAGAAGAACAATATCTTTCCAGTTTCCACACTCTACATCTTCTTCCTCTTTTTGACAGAAGTAACTATGGGTGATTACAAGTTTCAGTCTCACAGATACAAGCTTACCCCTTAGTGTCTAGAATCTTGCAAACTACTCCATAATCACCCTTTATTTACCCACTGAAGGTTGCAGGAAGATACATGTGCATCCCACACGCCAAGTGATCATCATTTCAAGTTAACGTATACCTCTCCAAATCATAAAAAAAGTTTTGCAGGGTACATTTCCAACTATTCCTCAAGATGCAAACAAATAATGCACAGGCACGCACACAAACACAGGGAAATCATCATCCAAAATGATGCCAGAGAAAGATTGGCATTCACCGATGCAATGTAATTGGAAAAGCAGGGGAATAAAACCTGGCCTACCATGTGACTTGCAGCTTCTGAGTGTGTTGTGCAATCTTCGTGAGCTTTGATTTCTGAATTCAACTTTACATGCTTACGTCTCTTGTAAGTTCGAAAGCTTTCACCTACACCAGAGTCCCCTTGAGCAACATCGTTCCCGTCTGCTATTACCACCCCATTATTCACAGCTTCACAATTAAAGGGCTGAACCCCTTTTTTAACATCATTGCCATCTGCAAGCCCACTATTTACAGTATCACTCTTAAGGCACTGAACCGCTTCAGAACATTCCGTGTTATCCCCATTGTTTGTTCCATCCTCAGTTTCCATCGTCCGACCGTGAAAGAACCCAACTCTTTTACCTTTGCAGCAATAAATTAGGGTTCACAACGAACAAAGCCTTCAAAGATCCGAATCTCTCGAGATTTATTACTCAACATCTTTACATAGTGATAGCACGAAAAACTCAAATAAGCAGAGGTGAGGGACTAGAAGTTAAGACGCACGACTTAGTTCCTCAAGAGCATAAGAAACCGAAAAGATGACAAAAAATGCAGCTCAAAGCTCTAAGCGAAATATTACTAGTAATTGAAAGGGTGTGAAATTGAACCGAGCCAACACCGTCACTGCGCTAATATTTTGTAGAGACAAAATTTACTAAATGTACAGAATATTAAACACTCCAGAACGTTCTCTTCTCGACATCCAACGGTTTGTCAGAAACCAAAGGGGAAATTACCGAGAATAAAATTCAAACTCGAGTGATTAGCTTAGAGAAAAATAAGGCTTACAGATACGGAAGTTGAAGCCCTTGTAATCGAAATCCCAGTAAATCTGAGTTTGCGAGCGCGGGTGGACTTGGTTCTCACTTCTCTGCAAGGGGTCTTATCCGAGTCATCCAATCTTCGAAACAGGAGCGTCCTTCGCCTTTCGCCGGTCATTTGCTTTCCTTGTGATTTTTAGCAGTTTTTAACTATTATATTTTCCCTCCCATTTTGTAATTTTATATATTTTATAATGTAAAATAAAAAATGTAAGAATTCGGCTGCAGCTTTGGGTCGGGTCTTTTTACCGCATGCGGATGACCCGATTCCACATTTGTCCTTTGATTGCCTTTTGTACTTGTTTGGAATAACAAGACAATTTTAAAGGCAATTTTTTAATTATGATTTACAGTATATAGAGTAAATATGTAAGAAGAAATTTATTTTGATTTGCATAAATAAACACTTTTTAGATGTCTAAAATTGATCCCAAACAACCTGTGAAGTTCTTTTCAAATGTGGATACAAATTCTATAAGTGGAACTTCTTTTAGGATCAAATTTTGTGTCTGTAATTCTAACAACTAACATATAATCTTTGGAGGTTGATATGAGTACAGGATTGGCTTACATCAGAATATGAGTGTGTGCTTAATCACTAGTAATTGTTCATTGATATAGTTTTTCGGGCTTGCCTGTTCTTTCTTTATTTTTTCTGCGTTAAAGAATAATGTAAATTTGTAATGTTGGTCTCAACGGCCGTTGGCTTGTGGTAAAATAAAAGAACTTTGTGTCACAGTTATGCAGATGCAGCTAGCTACATGGACCGTTGCAGCTTTGCACTGCTTAAACCCAGGCGTGTATGTTATTATCCTTGGAATGTGTATTTATACTCTTCCATGATAGAAAATTAATTGAACCATTTAGAGCTGATGAGCAGCATTAGCTTATCATACATCCTTTATTCTAGGTTGACAATGAATCGAATGCCTCTGTTGACTAATATTTAATAAATTCACAAATCTATTAAGCATAGCAAGTTTTCATTAGAAATAAAAAGATTTTATCTTTTTATCAATGTGATCAAATAAAGATATTATTAGAAGAAATGTACTACATCCAATCTAAATATATGTTCTATATTTAGGACTGGAGAAGTATCATTTTAATCACAACCTGTGATTAACTTGATTTTTGTCAACATAAAACTAAATGCGGAATCAACTTTCAAAGAATGCATAAGCATGACAATTTTCTCCAATTTTTTTAAGAAATAAAAGTTAAATTCTTAGTTCAAGTTACCCTAAGCGTCACATATGCAATCTGCTAAAGCTAATTGATTTTTTTTAAAAAAATATTTTCAATCGTCGGATAAGGAAAGTTAGCATGAATTATTAAAATATTGGCCGAGCAATTACACTTAAAATATAGTTTACCAAAAGTCCTCACATGAACAGAATCCGTCGCTAAAATGATGAAAAAGGTTTGGGTCCTTGAGAATGATTTCTCTTCCCGTGGTCTTGGAAATGAACTTGGCAAAATCGTGGCACCCATGACATACTGTGAGATTTTTAGTCACTCGTATAGGTCCAGCTCGTGAATTGATAAGCCCATGGGAAATTGCTAATAGTTCGCTGTGTCCAATCTGAATGCCCTCCCTCTCTTCTTCTACATCATGAAGGTTGAAATCCCACATAGGCTCAACTCCTTGGATTCTCATTTCCTCCATGAAACGCTGTAATTCTGAATAAACTCTTGCTGATCCTGGATGCGATACATCCCCAGTTCCAAAGACATGAACTTTATTCCTCAGCACGATCCAAGAATAGGCTTTTCTGGGTTTCAAACCCATGTCTCTGATCGTTTTCGTTAATTTATCCACCATGTGCCACTTTGCATTCCCAGCATACCAATTCAGAAGCAGCACGTAATTCTCAGCATTTAGAGGTTCTAAATCACAAAGTTGCTCAGCCACACGCTTACCTAGAGCGTGTTGTCGGTGAATCCTGCAACCTTCTAGCAATTTTCTCTGTACCTCAGCATGCTTTCCAAGATTGTGTTCCTTAATAAAGGTCATCGCCTCATTAAAAAGCCCAGCTCGTGCAAACAGAGCAACCATTAAAGCATAGTGAACCACTGTGGGTGACCTTATGCGGTTGAAGTAAAACTTACCTTCCTCAACCAAGCGTGCCGTGCTACATGCATGAAGGACAGCAGCATAGGAGGTGTTATCTAGACGTGCCTTTGAATTTTTCTCCATCTGACAGAAAAAATCAACTCCAAGCTTCCCTTGACCGTGTAGGCTATAGCCCAATATCATCACGGTCCATGTAATTACATCTTTTTCATTGAGTTCAGAAAAAATATTTGAAGCACATGCAATAGCTCCTGATTTCACGTACATGTCCATGAGTGCATTCTTGAGCTTCAGGTTTAATTGAATGCCGGTTCTAAGCAAATAGCCGTGAATTTCTTTGCCGTGTTTATGGGAAGCGATTCTCCCGCAAGCAGGGAGAATGCTGGCAGCTGAGAGAGAATCAGGCTTCAAACCATTCAAGTTCATCTGTCGAAATAATTTGAGACCTTCGTTGAATCCTCCCATCTTCACATAAGAACGAAACATTA
The DNA here is from genome assembly GCA_034222035.1 of Acacia crassicarpa. Classification (NCBI taxonomy): domain Eukaryota; kingdom Viridiplantae; phylum Streptophyta; class Magnoliopsida; order Fabales; family Fabaceae; genus Acacia; species Acacia crassicarpa. The sequence continues at coordinate 3,147,992 of JAWXYG010000004.1, forward strand.
AAGTCCATGATATAACATCCTTAAAAGGCATCTGATCAAACATCAACCGAGCATCTTTTAAACTGTCGCAATCAATATACATTTTCACGAGGGAATTACTCACTAGAACATCAAACTCTAATCCATATTTCTTGGCAATCTCGTGCACAAGTTTTCCTTTTTGCAGAGATTTTAGCAATCCACAGGCAATGGTTGCTGTTGCTAAGGCAACTGGATCAATAGGCACCCCGAGGTCCACCATCTGATGGAATAAATCAAGGGTCGAACTTGGTTTTCCCTGATCAATGTATAATCTGGCCAGCAACGTCCAAGACACTGAATTCCGGTGAGGAGACTTGTCGAAGATCAGCTTAGCCATATCCACACTATCTAGATGCCCATACATCTCAATCAAAGCGGTAATAGCGTACTGGTCAGAGGAGAATCCGAGTTTCAGAGCTTGCCCATGAACCTGCCTACCAATGGATAAATCGCCCAACAGACGAGTAGCAGTAACCACGCGAGGAAGAGTATGTCTATCAGGACGAACTCCGCGGAGTAGCATTTGATTGTAAGTTGATAATGCACTTTTGAAATCTCCATTTGAGAGATGAGTCTGAATAAGATTATTCCAAGCAAATGTGTCCCAAATAGGTATTTCATCGAACAGTTGGCAGGTCAGACCTTTCGGCGCCACAAAAGTGCCGCTCCAGCACAGGAGATTACGAGGTTGTTTCGCTTGGATCATGTTCGTCGATTTCTGTTGCGAGGTGAACCATGGAACCGCCGCTGATTGGAGGATGTCCATGTCAGCTTAACCCAGCGTGAATTGTTTCCTTGTTTATGAGGAGTGAGGTTAAAATGGCGGTAAGGAAGAAATAAAGAGAGAACAAAGGGATAAACAAAACTTCCTCAACAGTGAAAATGGTTGAGGATAGAACGACCATTTCATGGAGTGGCTCGTGTTTTCAATTTTCTCCGGAAACCCGTCTCCAATTCCAGTTTTGTTTCGGATCTACCGTCCCGTCCATAACTAGTAACCTTATGGTAAGGATCAGGGGACGCCGAAGCATGACCAGTACAGATTAATTGAACCATACTACTCGGAGGGTGAAAGGGAATATTATCAGTCCATCAGATTGCGAACGATCCAAAGAGCGTAGTTCGTAAGGGTTGCATTTTCATCCGCAACAGGCTTCCTCGGTTCCTCCGCAAAGGAGATTGTTACTCATTTTCCTGTTGTTATATGGGATAATTGTCAATTTTACTCTGGAAGTTAGAGTAATTTTATAAGGGATAGTGTATTGTTACTATTAATTTTATGTCATTAAGTGGTGGTGACATAAAATTGATCTAACGATAAAAAAAATGATTTTGGTATAAAATTAGTAATGACAATATCATATCCCAAGTTTTAAAATCATTAATTTTACTTTAATTATTATCTCAATTATATTTAATTATTAATCATCAATATCAATATATATATAAAATGTCATCCCTTTAACCGATTCAAAAATGGCTTAGCATCAACTCTCATTACATTTTACTGTACATAAGCCATTCTAATTATTTACCATTCAGCTTGGAACACGCTTCTTTTTCTTCTCTCTCTTCTTGCTTGTCACTCAACCTCATTCTTTAGAATATGAAGACGACGACAACCCCTTCCTCTCTTTCCCCCCTCTTTCCGAGAGCTTTTCTTCATCCCTCCATTTTTCCAATTCAAATTCAAATATACCAATATATGATCATCAGAAAACATTAGCCTAAAATTCCCAAGAAACCAGTCACCATTGCTCAAGCTAGCCAGTTGCCTTTCTTCCACCTCTTAGATGCAGTTGCTATTGTCTTCACCTTCTGCAACCAGCCCTTTCTCTCTGTTTTTTCCATCTCCCTTCTTCCCCTTCTTACGATCGGATTTTCTCTTCTTCCTGTCGTCCACCTCAAGCATCCTCCAAATATTGGTTTTTGTTCTTTCTGCAGTGTGAGTATCAATTTCCGTCATTGGTTCTCTTATCTCTGTCTTTTCAAGTTTGCACTTTTTGATTCTTAATCCCTTTTTTCTGCTGTAGAGCTTCATGATACGGACTCATGTATGCCATTTTTCCTTCATCACTGTTGATCTAATGTACTTAGTGATCTGTTCAGAAGAATCTCTATGCCACTAACAATGGTTTTGTCCTCATTTTTTTACTTTAGAGACCAAAGGTGTGACAGAAAGCAGATGTGCCACTGAAAGGAGTTTGAACCAGAGCTTCAACTTGTGAACAAGAGAGCCATTTTCGAGAGAGCCAGAGCTTTAAGGTCACTAACAATGGTTGTTTTCGAGAGAGTAGATGTGCCTGTGGAGCAAAGAATGAGAGAGAGAGAGAGAGAGAGATCGAATGAGGAGGAAGAGCTTTGACAGACTGGAGTTTGAGATCAAGCTGTGAGAAAAATTGAGAGGGAAGGGAAGAAGATGGAAGCTTTGAGAAGAGTCAGAGAGCTAGATTCAAACGAGCCAAAGATGAGGGGAAACTTGAAATCTTCATTCGTGACAGCTTTCAGATCTCGTGCCAGAGGTAATGATTTTATTGCATTATTTTTTACCTTAGTAAATGTTTGATATTGTTCATGGTGTGCTGTAGCCCCCTCAAAGATGATGATAACACATTAACACAGCTCTTAATATGAAATGATAACACATTAACACAGCTCTCTTCTCCAGTTTTATGTAGTCCTGAACTTTAAACTCGAGCTTCATTCCTCGATGAATAGTCGAATGCATCTTGTTGATCTCTACTATAAAACTATGGATCTTAATGCCTTTTTTAATTATCATGTGTTTGATTTCAAGGAAGAGGATGAAAAAGGAGGGGAGATTTTCACCAAATTGTTATTAATTAAAAAAAATATTTTTTTATTGAGGGTACAGTTATAAAACATTGAAAAGATTTTATGGGCATTTTGGTCAAAATAAGATAAAGATTTTCTTTCCCTCCCCTCAAAACAAACACACCATTTAACCAATATGTTTTTTTTCCCCAAAAAAGTTCTTCTAACTTTTTTTTTTTCCATCCTCCTAACGGTTATCCTCTTCTTGTTAACCACTATTTCACCGTCTCTAATGATTATATTACTGCATTCATGGTTGGCAAAAATATATTATTGCATCTATAAATATTAATAATTCATTTTTTGTCCACATTGGTTTTTTACCACTGCAACAATAACATGTCATCAATATATTTCGACCAAGTAGACCTAATTTCTGGAACCCCTTACACTTGTTGGTGATTGTTTTTTTTTTTTATATATATAAATTTTTCGACTAAGTTTTTTGGTGATTGAATTTGATTATACTAAACGCACAACTGTTCTCAAAAGTTTAAAAGGGAGAAAATTTGGAACATAGCCACAGGTCCATGATCGTTGAGTGGTGAGTTGAGCTGGGTCGAGTATTCTCCATCAGACTCCAATAGATGTAAGGGGAAGTAGATTATTTCCGAATTCATTCTCTCCTCATCTTTTAGCATTTTTCATCTTTTAGCATTTTTTCATCTTAGCCGTTCAAAAATTGATCTAAATGTTCACAGAGAGACACGTTATCTACTTTTAAAATTTTTATATTTACCGCATGCAGTTTTTTGAATTTGATGATGTGTCTCTCTGGACACTTTGATCAATTTTTAGACGGCTAAAAAGAAAAAATATTAAGAGATGAGGAGATATGTAATTCTAAGAGAATCTGGATCCAATGCAAGGGCAAGATCATTAGCTTTAATTGTTATCTTTTGGCTTCTCCCCTATTTGCATATCATCCTTTCCGTTCTCCTCGTTTTCTATAAAATGACGTGCTTTTGACCCAAAATAATGAAGCTGGTGATTTTTTTAATAAAAAAATTAGCATTTAGCATTTTGAAGTATTTTTAAATAGCATTTAGTATCCTAAAAAAATTTAGTTCATGTACCACCCTAAAATATTTTTTAATACCACCTAATATATAATATTTAGAACCTTAAAATATGTTTTTCACTGGCATGGACTCAATATCCTAAACTACATCTTCCACACCGTCAAAGAAGAGGGCTATCCATCGCTGTGGAGATGCAATGACATCACTCTCTAATGATACTAGACGCGGCTATTAACTTAATTTTTGGGGTATGTCCATAGTTTTTACCTAAAAACGGAAGGAGAATGAAAAATCGTAAAATAAAATGGAGTTTTTACCTGCATATGTATATTAAAAAAAAATTCGAGAAAAGCAAGGTACCTGTCATCATACACACATATATTGATCAATGCAATATCAATCAAAATGTCCAACATTGTCATTGATCAAACCATATTTTTTATATGATTTTACATGATTAAATTGGGATTTTTAATACATTTTTTGGGACATTATTGTATTATTAAGTACTAAGTTGAGTTATGAACATTTATATTGAATTAAGTGTAATTAGGGGTAAAATGATCTTTATTTATTAATTACAGAAAAGGACCTAGAGGTTTTTGAAATTTCAGTTCTGCCCCAAAATAGTTTAAAAATTCTCACTTTAGTCCCTCTCCAGAACTTTTAAAACTTTCACTTAAATCCCTTAATAAAAAGTGTGTTTTTTTTTTGCAAAAACTCGTCGTTTTTACGTTTTTTCGCGGCGCTTTTAAGTTTTTACCTCTGGAGCGTTTTTTCCACCACGTAACACGTTTTGTCTGAAAAAAAACGTAAAAACGTCATTTTTTGCACTTAAAGCGTGATTTTGACTACTATGGGTATGTCTATCAATTGATATGGAATCAGCCTTTATCAATTCATGTTCGATTATATTAATAGACACTCAATATTAGACATGGGAATAAGGTCTAGGCCTAAACAAGCTGGACCATTTAGCCCTAACTTATATATAAATGTATCTGATCGAGAGGGGAAAAAGAAAAAAGAAAAAAAGAAAAAAGGCAATTAAAGGCATGAGATCGAGAGAAAACATGTTTAGAGTAGGTAAGGCAAAATGATCAGTGATGAAGAGCCATTGACACGACATTAAGAGAATACATGCTTAGGGTAGGTAAGGCAAAATAATTAGTTTGATGAAGAGCCATTTTTATTGTAATTATTTTTCCCCTGTTACGAGGTCTAGCTAGCTAAAAGGAAACTATGATATATGTTACATTTTTTTTTTATTTGGACAATTTGAAACTACCCCAACTCCTATAGAACTAATGACATCGAGAGAGAATAATTAAATTGTAACTTCGCTTTTGATGCTATATCGTTATGCGTTAATTTGTTTTAGCTTTTTTTACAAAATATTTTTGCATTATTTAAAATAAATATGTGATGAGAGTTTTGTTTTGACTCACATAAACATATTTTAAATTTATTTTTGGGAATATCATGTCTGCTTCTACGGCAGATAAGTTTTCAGCAGCGAGGCAAAACGTCATCGTTTTTCTCCTTGTTTAGAAACACCCTGAGTCTGTGCGTGAAAATCAAAAACAATAATACGAGGGAGGCACAGGATCCATGAGAAATTTAAAAGATCGAAAATAAAAAATGACAAGAAACTAACTCAGTAGCTCTGGTTTGAAGTTGTCCTTCCTTCGTTTCCAATGTTCTGTCAGTGGGTGGGAGAAGGTCGTATCCAGTGTTGTACCACAGTACCAGGCTGAGGCCTGAGGGCATCAAGCTGATCTTGAAAAAAGCATCACCAGCCACACCTTCATCATCAGCCACGTCTGTTACTCATAACTAGAGGGGAGCTCTATCATCAGGAGTCACAGTTGTATTCCAGCAATCACTTGAGCCTCTATGCCTCGTTTCTGGATCCATCAAGGTCCAAAGTTTTTTTTTTTTTTTTGGGGTCAAACGTTGGTGGGGGCAAGCTTCTTGGTCAAAAGTTGGTGGGGCTCATAAAATAATGTCCAGCACTCCAGCCTCGTTTTTTACAAAAATGATGTTCAGCTTTTGCGCATATCAGGGTGTTAAATAAACAAGGAGAAAAACGATAACGTTTTGCCTCTCGCTACTGAAAACTTATCTGCCGTAGAAGCAGATATGATATTCCCTTTATTTTTTTGTGCTTCCTAAATGAATACTAAATTTTGTCAAATGGATGATATAAATTAAACAAATTGTTAAAAAAAATTACAGCCTTTGACCAAATAACTTAGGATGAGTAACAACAGGGATTTTTATTTTTATTTAAAAAAAACAGTGAAAGAACGGGAAATTCTTGAGAAGATGTAGAAAAATGCGATTTTGTTTTTTGATAATAAGAAAAATGTGAATTGACTGCAAGTCGCAGCGCATATGGAATAAACGTTCCAATGGGCTGGCTACAGGCTTGTTCGTACCTACTGACAATGACAACAATATATTACTTTTAAGATTTATTAAGAAAATCAATTAAGTTCGTATTTAAAAAAAAATCAATTAAGTTAACTTATATAATATATATATTTAAAATTATTCTAATAACTTTGTTTAATTACCTCTTTCCTCCATTTTAATTATTGAATTTATTGTTCATGAAGCTCTAATATAAGTAAATTTGAAAAAAAGAGTGACAAGTATAAAAAGTATGTTTTATATTTAAAATATAAATTAACCTTTTAAATATGTTACTAGTATGTGGTAAAGACTTGACAGGATACTCTTTTTTTTTCTTTTTTCTTGGTCAGACTCTTTGATTTATTTTCCCATTAAATTATTTTTATATATTCAGCTACCCCATCGCATGTTTGCCACGACACGCACACCGCGCCCCACGGTTTATAAAATTCTTATTTTCTTGCTTTAAGAAACTGACAACTGTGATATCATTCGTTTGATATTAAGCACTCTTTCTAATTTTTATTATTAAACACCAACTATCAATTTTTACAAACTAATAAAAATAGTTAAAGTCAATTAATTATTACTTTCACCTACTACCTTTAATAATTATGGATACATGAAAATAAATAATTAATATGTCTTGGGAATAAGCAAGTGCTTTATAAAAAGATTAAATATATTTAATAGTTAATGTCTTATAATAAGGACTAAAGAGAGTACTTTGAATTAAAGTTCTCATTTATTCCGTGGAAGGGGAAAAAAAAAACAATCAGGATACAAGATCGATCAAGCTACTCAACACAGCATCACACTGGAATTACTTTCCTTGTAGGCCTGGACCGTCTAGATCTGCTTTTTTTTACTTTATATTTTTTCAAAAAAAAAAAAGTAGAAAATCTAAAATAAAGATAATCTCTCAACTAACAACTTTTTTTAAAAAACAATTTTTTATTTAAAAAGAAACAGTCAAAAAAAATTAAATCTGGACCGTCCAAATCTAATCTGGACGATCCATATTAGATCGGTTGATGGTGCCACCAAAAGTGGTTCCGCATCACACTATCTAATAAAATATTGAATATATAATTTGTTTTAACAATCTCTCTTCATATATTACCTCAAGGGAATTAGTTTCCCTGCTCGGCCAAAAGCCGAGCTGGGAGCGCTCGTCCCTCTTGGGACGAGCGTTAGGCCGTCCAGATCTGGACGGTCCATTTTTAGTTTTTTTCTTTTATAGTTTTTTTTTTAAATTTCTGAAGTTATTTTTTATGAATCAATTAGTATCCTGAAATATTTTTTTAGTACCAGTTAATATCTTAAAATATTTTTGTAAGACCCCAAAAAATATTTTAAGATCATAAAGTTTTTTCCACTAGCAGTCAGTACTAGTTAACAGGTCCTGAAAAAGATTTTTTCAGGACCTGTTAACTGGTACTGACTGCTACTGGAAAAAATTTCATGATCTTAAAATATTTTTTAAGGTCTTAAAAAAATATTTCAGGGTATTGACTGATACTAAAAAAATATATCAGGATACTAATTGATTCTTAAAAAATACCTTCAAAATTTTTTTAAAAAAAACTATAAAAAAAATAAAAAATGGACGGTCCAGAGATCTCCCAGCGCTCGTCCCAAGGGGGACGAGCGCTCCCTGCTCGGCCAAAAGCCGAGCAGGGAAACGGGTTCCTATTTCAAGCCATATCTTTCATTAATTATATATTCTCAAAAAGTTGATATACCTTTGCAGTATATAATTAAATAACTGTCTCAATTCTAAAGTTTTGCCAATGAACCAATATAAATATAATCCTTAAGAATTGGAAAACATTTCCACTGCAAATCACAGATGCAGAAATAAAAGTCTCCGGTCACAGGCACAACACAGGACACTCATGTACAGATTACGACAATGGTAGTTTCGTATACAAAATCATTAAAGACCACCAGGCAGAGACTGTCACATAGATAGAGAGTTGATTTGAGAAGAAGAGAAAGAAAGAAAGGAAGCATATATAATCAGGAAGAAGAGGTAAGGAGCATCATGTTCTTGAACTCCTGGAAATCAAGGCGGCCATCTGAGTTGGAGTCGAAGGCGCAAATCATGGCGGAGCAGTCCCTTCCATTCTGTTCGTCCCATAAGCGAAGCCTCTTCAGCACGCACTCCAGTTCAGGGCCGGTGATGAAGCCATCTCCGTCTAAGTCAAACACCTCGAAGGCTTTCGCCAGGTCGCCCTCCACGTCATCTCCTATGTTACTGTTCTTCTCCGATATGGACTCCCAGAAGAGCAAGAATTCATTCAGGTCCAGCTTCTGTTTCCCGACGAAACATTCAAGTTCTTCGGGGCTAAACTCATAACCTATCCTGTCCAGCAGCCACTTGAGCTCTTCAAGGCTCACCAACCCATCCTCGTTCATGTCCAGTTTCTCAAATATTCGCTGCAAGTCACTGGCTGTAAGGGGAGACATAACTACTCGCTCACTAGAAATCTTTGATAATATATGATACTTACTGAAGGGTCGTTATATAGTTCTGCTGTTTCAGCTCGTGGCAACTACAAAACCACTTGCTGAGAGAATAAAGGGGTTATAGCGCTATATATATATAGCCACTTGCTGTTGCGGGGCACATTAAATATCATCCACGGACCATTAAAATAAGGTTTATTAATTGAGGTATTTGTATTTTAGTGGATTTTCGTGAGTAAATAAAGTTATATTACGAAATCTAGAAGGTTCGGGTCAGACAAGCAACTTCCTTGTTCCTATATATAATATGATAACAATTTTTGGTTTAAATATATAAAAAATAGCTAGGAGTACAAAATAAGATTGTTAATTTAAGAAAGAAGGAAATTGAAACAATGAAACGTGTGGTAACTGGTAAGACAAATCGGATGGCAACGCAAGTGAGGAGTGAACAAGTGTTGTACGGGAAACTTACAAATGGGCCGAAGAATATATATGACGTAAGGAATACAAATAATGAGGGTAGGGACCATTATTCCCTCAAGGATGTGGCTCACAATTATGGTCTCATCAGTCATCCCTCACAATGCATATCTCGCACGAAGCTTCGCATCCTGCTTTCCCTACCTCCGGTTCTTCCTCATCTTCAACCTTCACATTAATTAATATAATAATGCGAATCATGCAGTTCTCTATTAATTAAATTACAATTTGTTCCAATTAATTAAATTTATATACTAGCAGAGACAAGCACGACAGGTGTGGACTCTTCGAATTAACCCACCTTGTAAGACTTTTTTCAGGTCATATCTTTCTTATTCAGACCTTCGTCGACCGAGGCAACATAAATATGAAAACTACTCTCAAGTATTTTCGCACAACATAAGATTAAAATCTCTTGAATTGCTGACTCCTTCCTGGTAATTAAAGCTAAGGTCACTTTCAGGAGGATTGATCTTAAATTTGATTTGGGACGGTGGTGTGGGCACTGGAGTGATCGAAGACTTGCAAAAGCATTCAAATACGTGTTCACTGCAGGTGCCTTCGTCACTTCATGCTAACACTTGTCCTCACCAATATGCTTTTGCTTCATTTTACCTGTATGCATGCTTTCATGCTATGACAAACCAAACCTGTAAGTTCGTTTTGAATGGACTGGATTTGAGGCTTTACAATAGGAATCAGATTTTGATCCATCAATTCTTGAATAAATTCTTAACTGAAGTCTATGTGTCCCATAACGATAATTGACTAATATCACAGGGAAAAAGCATGATTAATGATATTCCATCAACTAGAGTAAAAACCCAGAATACTTCCCCCTTCAGGGGTCTCTTTGGACCATTATTTCCTTTCCTTTGTCTGCCTCGTATTTGTTTTTCCAGACGTTCTTTTCTGATCAGAATCTTAATGCCTTTGGACCCGAGAATGTTGTCCTCCCACTCATGTAACGGAATCAAATGTAAGTCATATTTGTATCAAAAAAAAAAAAAAAATGTAAGTCATATTCACCTCTCGCGTAAAGTATACGAAGATTACTAATTATATGAGTGCATAATAGTTCAGCGAGTATCGTGATTTTCTATACAATAGGCTAAACATGTGATAAAAAATGATTTCATAAAAACTCTGTCTCAAAATGATTCTCAGTACTGCAACGTGTTTTTCTTTTAGCACAAGTCTGAACTCAAAGCATATGGGGTTGGGGACATCTTGTAATCCCGGCAACCTTCATATCTATCCTTAATGCTAAGCTTGGCCGTTGAGGGTGGGTCCTTTCGTAGTGACAAATGGGACCAATCAGCGTATGGAATATGTTGCACAATCAGTCTGATAATCTCATCGAAACAGGGCTATATGAGAGTCCCAAGTGTTGATGCCACTTGACAACGAATGACCTTAATTAGAACTAGCAAGGTATGTGAATGGACTAATGGTTCCGGTGAATGGGATCTTCAGAAAACGAGGAAACGAGACTAACGATTAAGAATATGAATGTAACAGCAGTATCAAGATACTCTGCTTCAGCTCCAATGGGTTAATCATATAAAAATTTAGCAGATACTGCCAATTCATATATTATTTACAGAAGAGGATCTAAGTAGTCGGCCAAATCGTGATCATTTCACTTCTATTTATAAAGGGAAAAACACAAAATACAAATATAAAACAAACGAATCATGAAGTAATAGGTAAGCGGCCAGACCCATGCTCTTGAAATCCTGGAAATCAAGCTGCACTTCCAAAGTGGAAGGGGTTCCACAAAATTGGAGTATTATGTAAATGATTACTCAAGCGCCTCTTGAGCTGGAAGATCATTATTATTGAACATAGTGCGAGGCTTGCCCATGCTGAAATTAAGTACCTTTGAGTTCATGTTGTACTTGATTTCCCCATCATAAAGCAGTTTCCTTATGTAGTGCTCTATGTCTGAACCAATCAGGCGAAGCGTGTATTCCGTCAAAGGAGCACCCTGCTCAATTAATTCAATTCACCTCCATGCTTAGTCATGGTACATCACACACCTCGGAAACATTCATTCAATACGACTCTACTAGTACTATCAAGTAACTCTGTTCAAAATCAACTATCCAACTAAATCACCAAAAGCCACACAAAAAGTGAAATCGATGGAAGAGTTACCTCGTAATGATCGACAAGCTCTTGGAAGTAAGAAAAAACCTTATTGCAAGTATCAGAATTCCACACAAACTCATCGGTGGGATCGAGGATAAGGGTGAGCTTATCCATCTGGGTCTGATCAAACTCCCAAGTGACAGGGTCGATATAAGCAGCATAGATCCTGACATGGCGGGTAGCGCAGCTGAGCCACTGTCCTCCATATTCCCTGCTCATGTTTTTGCTCTTGACGTTCACTTGAGGTTCCACAGGCCTTGGTTTCACTCCTTTGGGGTTGATATTCTGAGTGCCATCAGTGTTTGATTGTGCTTGTGCTTGCTCCTGCTGTACTTTCACTTCCTCCTCTACTTCTGCTTGCTGTTGAGCCGAAATGGAAAATGCTTTCCTGTTTCTGAAGTCTCTTCTACAACCTGTGAAACCCATCATGGGTAATTTGGTTGAAAGCGCGCTGGAGAAACTTGTGGCCATGGCTAGATGCTATCGTAGCATGGCAGGGCCAGAGAGTTTAAATTCAGTTTCTTTTAGTGGTGGTGAGTTCCTCTTGCTATGGATAAGAGTAATGGGTCTGTGTGCGTACTTTCGTAATGATGTGTAATGCGAGTAATTTCAAACAAGTTTTTTCGTTCAGCCATCAGTTGCATTCAATTTAGCGGTGGTGGGTTTCTTTGGTCTTACCATGAACAACACGTGTCAAAACAAGAGACACCTAGATTGAGACCTCACTTTACTGCCGTCATTAAAAAAAAAAAAAAAAAAATCCATCGCTCATAATTTTTTCCTATCTCGCCGGGGAATTATCTGCTACCCCTTTTTTCACGGGGCAGGTCTGTTGGCCTAGCATGGTCTTGAGACCTCCACCTTCACAAGTCCGAGTTCATAATACAAACCCACCGTATATTTTACACAGATGAAGATAAATATTCGCAAGATATTAGACCATACGCCAATTTTTTAGGACCACGTTCCCTCAAAAGTGGATTCAATATATAGCAAGTCAAACAATAAGCAAAAGTGGATTCAATATATAGCAAGTCAAACAATAAGCAAAATCCCTTTATTCCAATTGAGACTAAACTTTGAACATGAAGCATACAATTGTTTCTCCTCAAACAATCGAGAAAGAGAGAGAATTTGGAACTCCCGTATAACAACACACAATTTCGAAGCTCAAAAGGCTTCTATTGTATCTCCGCATAGAACACGATACTAGGTAACTCGGCCAATGAAGATAAGTTGCAAAGCAGCAGAAGAAAGAATAAGGAATGATGTATGAGTGACATGTAATTTCAGCACTTCAGGGTAAATTGGCCCGGCTCAGAATATTTCCCCTCCAGTTGTTCAATTTTGTTGAATTTAAAACCCCTAATCCTTACTACCTCATGCTCCGAGGCATTTTTGTGATCCACAGTTTCGAGGGTCCACCCTTTGTTTTTAACAGAACCAACCACGTCCACCTATTTGAAGATGAATAATAAACCACCTCAATTAATTACACTCAATCAAACACAAGATGATCTTAGCATTTGCATTCAAATTTTCGAACTTCAAGCAAATATTCTTCAGAAGCCGCAGCTATGGTATCTTAAAGCAACTTTCAAAAACATAAATTGCAGCCACATTGACCAGCCATACCTCTGCATCATCAATGGCATCAACGACAAGAGCCCCATCCAAGGACAGGTTCTTTAGATTGACCTTTTTACCCTTAATGACCAATGTAGACCTTTGAGAAATGGAGCAACTTCCACTGACTCTTTTCTTAATTTGAGAGGAGGTCAGACCCCACTTTGGTTTCCATGTGATACGAGGCCAGACTTCCACTTCTTGCCCATTAATAACCTGTAATTCTGGACCTGCCACTTCAACACCGGCCTGGTAAAATATGTTTGCAGGGAAAATTGGTCAGTACTTTGGTGACTTTTGGCCACGACTCAAAAAAAGAACGAGGATGGAAGACAAAGGAAAAAAACAACTGACTGAACGAAAGAAAAACAAATTTTTGGTCAAATCATGAGCTACTGTGATTGGTGGTTGATAGGAACCAGAGAAATGAACTCAAATAGTACTGAATTTGATTAATAAAATAGTGAGTCTTCCAACTCAGTGGGAGAAGGAAGTTACAATTAAGGGAAATAAACACCCTTGCACAGAGACCTAGCAATTCGAGAGGCTAGCGCTCCTCACAATCCACTATTCTGTCAAAAGTTGCCTCTCCTCTTAGCAACTAACCATCAAATAACAAAACAGCAAAGCAGAGGACACAAAATGGTCAACGCAGGACCCAATACAATCTGCGCTACAAAATAGAGGGCTAATATGATAAAAATATGCTAGGTCTGCTACTATCACCAAAATAGTAATAAGTCAAGAGTAAACTTTCTGGGGCCTCAAAAGCATCTTGCCTGGAGTTTGTTTTCTGCCTAAACCTCCTGCTGTGTCTATGTTTAAACAGGTCAGCCCTATCAGTGTTACTGTAAAAATGCAAATCTCTGGATGCTTTATTTAGAAACTGGAATCTTTAGCCGTAAGGTCAAGTTGATTCGTTGATAGAACTAGGGGCATACAACATTTTCAACCTTCCACTTCTTAGTATGGAGAAGATTATTAGCCATATCGCATCAAAGCAATCATGACTAATAATAATGTATATTACCTTTTTTAGAATGAGGCTGTTTGATCGATAAATGGCCATTTCTCCAGATGTTGCACTATGATATGGATTTCCTTTTGGCACCTTCAGTTAAAATAACAAGAATAATATTACAATATTTTTGTTGATATTATATATAGATCTGTAATATCACTCAATCTTGTACTAATATTTAAAAGCATATAAAGTCAGATCAATATCACCTAAATGTTTGATAAAATCTTTCAAATCTATGCCCTTCAAATAACACAACATATACATTTTGAAATCACTCAGAACAGGATTCCCCACATAAAGAAAAAGAAATTATCTAGTGTTTTCTTTTGCAAATTTTCATAGAGCACCCTCTCTAAGCCTATGAGCATTCTTTACGGGGCAATAATCACCTTAGCAGCATCTTCTGGGTTGTTCTTCACAGGTGCATAGGCAAGCCATGAATCCATGGTCTGCAAAATCGTATAAATTCAGAGATGAAGCACCGAGTATAACAGTAAAAACGATAAAGACGTTTCTTAGTGATAGATAATGTTGCAGAATGACAGGAAGGCATGCTACTGACTTCGCCAGTGATATGAATGCCTCCAAGGATGTAAAAGCCAACTTCATTTATTTATTGAGTTCAGATAGGACGGAATTTCATGAACTTGGATGAAGTTGGGAGGATAAACAATCAGAAAACAGAAAATTGATCATTTTACAGAAAAGTGCTTAAATACATGCAGTTTAAAACATGAATGTATTATAAGCCAAAATTCATCAAAGTGCATTTGTCCATGGATGCAGCCACTAGTAACATCCACTTTAATGACATTTTGTTGGATGATTATTCGCTCACATAGCACATTATATGTTTTGGTCAAAGGATTTTTCCTGGGGAAAATCACAATGACAATTTCTGGTTGAATTCAAATAGTGGACCCAGTAAAATTTCAACCTTCAATAGCACGGGCAATGATCAGTGCCCCTAAGACTCAGTGATTTTTCATTATCAATAGAAATCCTTTTTTTTTTTTTTTCTAGGAAGACTAATTTACCGTGAACCCAACCCTTGCAGATGGGGGCAATGTTTTGGGATAGTCTTGCATCATACATTCTAGTCGAGTAGAGGACTTAAATGAAGTTTTACTGGCATCTTTGTATCTGCAGCAAGTGTAGCTTTAATAATGATAACATGATACACCTTTACAAAGCAAGCATAATCATGAAGTTCCAAACATTGTACGAGCATGCTTGCTACAAAATAGGAAACAAAACAAGTTATGTTAATAAGTCATGCGCTCTCTTAAAAATTCCATTTACTATCCACTTCTGCGATAAACTTCCTTAAAGGCATTCTAATTCAACATATGGGAGGAACACCCAATGAAAGTGGCAATAAGTGATGAACTACTGGAATAAAGTATACTTTTAAATACTGCCATCAAGCTACAGTTAACTACAAAAGAATTTCAACAAACAATGGTAATTCTTTTACAAGTTTCTACCAAAGTTTTTCTATCTGGAGAAAAGACTAAAAAATATTAAGGCTTCTAATGCATCAACAAAATGATCGAGAAAGCAACAAAATAAACTTAAAGCATGCTATAGCGAAGAGAGGGGAAAATCAAATATAATGAGCACAATTAATAAAATTACTTTGGGTTAACAAACTCCTTTATAGCACCTCCTGTTTTTGTGAGCTCTTCAATGAAAGGACCAAGTTCTAATATCAACTGTTAAATAAAAGAAAAGATATTGTCACTAAGCAATATGATGCAAGCATGAAGTTGGTAAACTAAATCAGAACATTGCTATCACAAAATAAAAAGTCATTATAACAATCATTTTCTATCTTTTATTTTTTAGTACATAAAGACGTCAAGAACCATCAAGGAAGTGGTAGGTGAGGGGATTCTCTTTGTTTAATAATTTGGAGGCGCAACTTAGACTAAGAAGTATCTCAGGAGGCATATCACTCAATAAATTTCAACACATAAAAGGGCAAATAATGCATCACTTTCGGTATACATGGTAAATATATGGTATAATAGTATCAATGCACAATTAGTCATCACTGATAAAAAATATATATATATCGGAAATGCCATGGAGTTCACATGAAGGGAAGAAAAAAAATGAGCTGATTGCTTTTCAAAGTATAAATTGAGTGCTCACACAAAAAGTTAAGGAAATAATACACAGATAAAGAAACACCATTAGTAAGCAATAATAAATAATTGAACAAAAGCTCATTCCACAAGGAGGAGAAACGGAATATTGAGTTTCATAATTACTTGGTTTATATTTCCTGGATAAGGAGAGTAGCCAGTCTCACAATTGGCATCACCTTCAGGGTGTCCAGCTGCCTTGAGGAGAGGATCTAGTTGATTGTATTCCACATTTATCACCATTGCCCTCCCTGAGATTATATGTCTTTCATATTGATAATCAAATGCTAGCAAATATGCTATTCATATGCCAGTGCTAGATGGCCAGTAGCATGAGCAGGAAATCTAAACTACATTTATCTATCAGAGTCCAACAATATGAATAATATTATGTTCTGGCCAATCCCTAAAAGATCAGCATAAAAAATACAATTTATTGCTTATCCACTTCAGAGCAAATCAGTGATGGCAACAAACTCCACCATAACACGTTAGCAATTGAGATCACATATCACAGATGTTTGTGTCTATTAGGGAACAGATGAAATTACCATCAGAGTGAGTGAGTCTGGTAATCCCTCCAATAGCTTCTTTTGCTTTCCGGGGCACAGAAACAGAGTTAACATGGTACTGTTTGGTAGCACTGACACCTAGTGCAGCGGGAATTGCCTGTATCCTCAAAAATACTAGGCAATGAATATTAGTATTACATTAATGAGCAATCCAAAAGACAGTAATAGAAGATATGACATGTGAAAACAACTGACCCTGAATAGAAGTCCGTTTGTATCTTGAAAAAAGAGGACCCATTTCAAACCAGCAACAAGCCTGTCAAAATGCAGATTGTATTGAACTTAAAATCAAAATGTTTATCCGAAAAAAAAAATATATCTTTTCACTATCATTATTTTAAACTCTAGAATGTTATACAATTGATTTTTGATTTAAAAGACGCTGGAAACCAACATTTCCTTTAACACCCATTGTAGGTGCCCACATTTCCCCTTCTATATCTAGTACTTTGAGAATGTAAACCTGTAGAAGAATATAATCTGAATGTTGTATCTATTCATGTATAAGGAAGACATATTTATACAAGGAAGAGGAGCCTCAGAATTAATGGCTCTTTAATCACTATTAATGGGGATTATTCCCCCAATCCTAACATATCCCTGATTTCCTAAGATTTCCTAATATACACAAATTTCCTAACACTCCCCCTCAAGTTGGAGCATAGATATTAATCAAGCCCAACTTGTTACACAGATAGTCAACCCGAGTACCATTTAAAGCCTTAGTCAAAAGGTCACCCAATTGGTCACTAGACCGCACATGGCCGGTAGAAATAAAGTTCTCCTTGATCTTATCACGTACAAAATGACAGTCAATCTCAATGTGCTTTGTACGTTCATGAAATACAGAGTTAGAGGCTATGTGTAGAGCAGCTTTATTATCACACCATAGCTTTGCAGATAAAGACGTGGCAAGGCTGACCTCCTTCATTAACTGGTGAACCCACACAATTTCCTGTACTGACTGGGACATCGCTCTGTACTCAGCTTCTGCACTCGATTTCGAAACCACATCTTGCTTCTTACTCCTCCAAGATACTAAATTGCCACCAACAAACACACAATACCCTGTGGTGGATCGTCTAGTAGCCTTTGAGCCTGCATGATCTGCATCACAAAAACATTCAATCTTGTTGTGACCATGATTCGTATAGAGAACACCACGACCAGGTGAGCCCTTTAAATAATGTAAGACATGTTCCAAAGCTTCCCACTGAGCAATGGTTGGTGCAGTCATGAATTGACTAAGTACACTCACTGGAAAGGTCACATCAGGGCGAGTCACCGTAAGATAGTTCAATTTTCCAATTAACCTACAGTATTTCTCAGGATAGGCAAACGGCTTGATCTTCTCTGGATCGATTTTCTTCTGCATATCCTCAGGTAGCTCATCAAACGGTATGCGATCAGCAATGTCCAAGAAGGGATTAGGGATCATGGGAAAGCTACTTGGTGCTGCTCCAAGTTTCCCAGTTTCTTTCAATAAATCAAGAACATACTTTCTCTGCGTCAAAAGGATGCCTTTCCGACTTCTCATAACCTCGATCCCAAGAAAGTACTTTAAGGGGCCCAAATCTTTTGTTTGAAAATGGGAATTGAGAAAGGCCTTGAGTGAAGAGATTCCCGAAGCATTGCTTCCCGTAATGACAATATCATCAACATAAACCACTAACAAAATCATCCCAGCATCTGTCTGTTGATAAAACACAGAGTGGTCACACTTACTCTGACGCAAACCAAATTTCTGAACCACGGAACTAAACCTGTCAAACCAAGCACGAGGACTCTGCTTTAAGTCATATAAGGATCGTTGAAGACGGCATACCTTCCCATGCTCCCCCTGAGCAACAAAACCAGGAGGTTGCTCCATGTATACTTCCTCAAGAAGATCACCATTTAAGAATGCATTCTTAACATCTAGCTGATGAAGATCCCAACTGTAATTCGCAGCCATAGAGATGAAGAGGCGAACAGAAGACAATTTGGCCACAGGAGAGAAGGTTTCTGAGTAATCAATACCATAGCTCCCTTGGCAACTAACCGAGCTTTCAAACGTTCCAAAGTGCCATCAGCTTTAGTTTTCATCGTGAATACCCATTTACAGCCAATAGCCTTCTTTCCAGGAGGTAAATCAACGAGAGTCCAGGTACCAGCTTGATCAAGGGCCATCATTTCCTCTTTCATAGCAGCACACCAACCAGGATGGGATAAAGCTTGGTGGAGTTTAGTTGGGACAGTAATAGAATCTAAGGAGGCTATGAAAGAACAAGATGAAGGGGAAAGATGGTTGTAAGAAGCAAAAGAAGAAATGAGATAGGTGCAAGATCGCTAACCTTTACGGAGGGCAATAGGCAAGTCAATAGAAGTAGGAGAGTCAGGCACGGGGCTTTCTGGGGAGGGAGAGTCAAGTATGATTTCTGGCTCTGGTGTGGAGTCAGGAGAATCAAGCATAGTCACTGGGACTGGAGTAGAGGCAGGAGAGGGTGCAACCACTGCTGGATCCGACTCCGAAGCAGGTACTGGGGGGGCTGGAACCTGTTCAATGTCATTACTTGCCTTGGGACGCTTCCGATACACATGATGAATAGGTGGTTTAGTAGGTTCCGGATCTGGCGCTTGCACTGGTGATAACTGAACCTTATAGATTAATACATCATCAAGACTATCAGTGGTGTCAGGGGATGGGGAAACCGGGGCAGAAACAGGAAAGAACGGGGTCGACTCATGAAAGGTAACATCTGTGGACACCAAATATCGCCGAAGAGTAGGGGAATAACATCTATAACCCTTTTGAACCCTAGAATATCCAAGGAAGACACACCTAAGAGACTTGGGATCAAGTTTGGTAACAGTGGGCCGAACATCACGAACAAAACAGACACAACCAAAGATTTTAGGGTCAACAGGAAACAGAGGTTTGGAAGGAAACAAGGTAGTGTATGGAGTGGCACCATTGAGAATACGAGGGGACATTCGATTAATAAGGAAGCACGCAGTAGACACGGCGTCAGCCCAAAAAGGTTTAGGAACATTCATTTGAAACATGAGAGCCCGAGCGACTTCTAATAAGTGTCGGTTCTTACGTTCTGCAACACCATTTTGAGCCGGTGTGTCTGGGCAGGAGGACTGATGAAGCATGCCATGTTGGATCATGTAGCTTTGAAATTGGGCAGAAAAGTATTCTTTAGCATTGTCACTCCGTAAGGTTTTTACAGACACACCAAACTGAGTTTTGATTTCAGTACAGAAGGGATTAGGGATCATGGGAAAGCTACTTGGTGCTGCTCCAAGAAACACCAAAAAACCTCTGTCAATCCTTAACCAGAGTGACCCACGCCACGAAACAGCAGGAATAGGCCGAGGAAAGTAGGTCAACGATGAAAACAGGAAGAAAACACCAAGAACTCGCCGGAAAGTGCAAAACAGTCGCCGGATGCTCACCGGAAAACTTCAAACAGTGACCAAATACAGCAAAATTCAGGGATCAGGCCAGAAATGAGACGAGAAGACCGAACCAGGAAGTCGCCGTCGAAACGGAGGCTCCACGCGCTGTCACGCGCCACCGCCGTGAGAACTGCCTGAGAGCGCGTGAACTCCACGCGCCGTCGTGGAGGTGTCGGATGACCACCAAAATTCCGGCGTCCGCCGATCGGAAGGTGTGGAGAACAGTGGTGTGGCGCGTGTCTTGAGAAAAGGTCGGAAAAAAAAAAACAACTCGAACTTGCTCTCCTCTCTCTCACTGTTACACAACGTCTGAGCCCACTATGCAGAACGGAAGAACGCAGAAAACGAAGCTTAAAAAGACCACTATGGCTCTGATACCATGTAGAAGAATATAATCTGAATGTTGTATCTATTCATGTATAAGGAAGACATATTTATACAAGGAAGAGGAGCCTCAGAATTAATGGCTCTTTAATCACTATTAATGGGGATTATTCTCCCAATCCTAACATATCCCTGATTTCCTAAGATTTCCTAATATACACAAATTTCCTAACAAAACCCATCAATTTAGAGATCATGTCATCCAAGATTTCTAATCTCACAGCCCTTATTTTTATTTTTTGGCAAAAATGAGCCCCAATATTTAAAAGATTCTGAAAATAACCAAGATATTCAGATACAAGACCATTAAGTTTTAACAAATTAAATGTTATTACATGAACATCATCAATATAATGCTAGAAGAAGGAAAATATAAAAGAAGACAAACAAATCCGTTTCATTTTATATTGTCATCGTGAACAGATAAATACTTGTAATCTGTGAGCCGTACCATACTTTCAGAAGACCACTGGAATAAAGAAGTGCATGTACATCACCATGTCCATGAGGTTTTGTCTACTAAAAGAGAAATTGTTATTGCACTTCATAAATTGAAATAAAATTCTCTGCACTCAATGCCTTTTGCAAATTAAAATTGTCAGCCTTACAATTACACACTCACTGCATAATACCTGAATTTTGTATTTGTTATGTGGATCCAATGCTAGCCTGGCATCATTATCATCTAGGCATGCTACTTTTTCCTGATACGTACAAAATTTAACATGCCAACAAAAGCAATTTAAAGCTAATTTGAACTTTTCCTAGGACATCAAAAGCCATACCTGCTTTAAAAGTTTCACTTGTGTGGATTGCATGCCAAAATAAGAATTTGATTCCAAGAGTTCCAAGGTACGTGAATGTGTGTCATCAGATGTCATAATGACAAAAGGAATCTGTGTCTGGCATCCACCTAAAAAATTAAAAGCAACAATATTATATGAATATAAACAAAATTAACATATGAAATCAGAGTGGGGCATTGTTTGATCAAGTAAGGAGAGAAAGAAATCTTAAGAGAATCTCCCAGAATAAGATCATGGAGAATCTTGAAGATGTAGCATACTCATGTTTAAGATCTATACAGGCTAAAAAATTCATATTTTCCATTTTATTAAAAAAAGAAACTAAAACAGGAGGCAAGAAACAAGTCTATTATTATGCATAAGATTGACCTGGTAGGAGATTACAGCTGGCATCTTGAAGAGCCAATATATATTCTATATAATGCTGTAGGAAACATGTGCCAGTAGTTGTTTCTGCGGGAAGAGAGACCTGTAAGATTAAAAAACACTAGTTGAGTAACGGGATTACCCCTAATCAGATGATAGTTCACATATGTTGATGTTAGACATACATAACAAACAATAAGGCATCATAAGAAAACAAATTAAGCAATAAGGCTTCCGTTGTCTATGAGGCCAAAAAGTGGAATATCAATAAGACCACAGCTATGATAATATTTGAAGCAGCCTGGCGGTTAGAGGGTGGGCAGCGAAAATCATGCTCAACATTTTGAAAAGGTACTAGTATGACTCCATGGTCCCCATACATAAATATCAAGTACAGATAGAGCAGAAACTCAATTTCATAGACATTTACGCGGACACCTCTTATGGTACTTGTTCTTCTTTGAGAGGAAAGATGCAAGAAAAATGCAATTAGGAATCTTATGTAAGATGTGGATTTTAACAAATTTTCCTATCAAGGTTAAGAATTTCTTTGGAAGAGATAACACCGAAATCCTTCTACAAGAAATCCACACTGTTTAGGAAATTTAAACTTAAGAGCCTCAAAATGCCTTAACTTCCCTGAGGCAAATTTTGATTAACAAAATTTCAACTTCCTAGATAATTGACATCAGGTCTCAATGGACTTCTTTGTATTCCCAAAATCTCTTCATTACACATCCAGTACAAAACTGGGGGCCCACGGGGGATCAAATGCTGTCATGGACTCATTTAATTCATAAGAGATAAAGAATACTGCAACATGAATTGATTATATAGGGAAAACAGATTACCTTGATTCCATTGTATCCTAGACGCTCCCCAAGGCCCCCTGCAACAAGAACAAATGCAGCTTTTCGAGCTTCCTTTATACCCACCTCCTCAAAATTGGTGAAATTATCATCAGCAAATAATAAATTTTCACCAGTTGGAACCTGCAAAATATTAGCTGACAAACTTATGATATATCAATTTTTTTTTTTTTTTTTAAAAAAAAGGGGGTTGGGGAGAAGTTGTTTAATGACTTATAGTTAAAATAATATTTATTTTAATTTTAAAGTATTTGATGAAGCTTTTTAAAACAGGAAGCTGCTATTGACTAAAAGTAAAAGCAGCGTTGCACTGTGATCTTGTGTCTATATTTTGCAGAGGATTTTAATTATAAAACCTCTCAACTTAGCTTAATCCCGTTTTAAATTTTTCTCAATGTAATATTGCACAACACGCATGGCAAAATTCCAGATTCAACAACTTTTTTATCACAACTTAGAAAAAGGGAGTAGAAAATTGGAGCTTTCTTTGAAAAAGAAGTAAGAATAATAGACCCTTTTTGCAAGACAAAAGCACCATTTTCATAATGAGTAGCTACAGTTATTATTATTTTTAGTATTATCATCTAGAACTCGAACTCGAGACCTATAAGATCTAGTAGGGCCTTATAGCACTAAACCAACTCTATGTTGGCTATAGTTATTTTTTTTAATTTTAATTTATTCTAGTATCTTTGTGTACCTTTTGACGTATTTATATATACATGCATCTATATATTTTTTTAAAAAGAATTATTTTATATGTATATATCTTGATTAAATTTTTTCATGAATTTTTTTATTTTATTTTCCATATTTCGATCAAATAAAAGTAAAAAAAGGCAATCAAAATTAACTGCAAAATTAGATTTATTTATGTCTATATCAGTAAGTTGACAGCAAAAAAAAAAGGGTTTTTGAAATATTTGTCCACATAGTATTCAATAATATTAATAAAAAACCTAATATGTCAAATAATTTCACTAACCAAAAACTAAATTGCTCTCGCATGATTTCATCCTAAATTCCATACAAAAATTATTTAAAATAAAAAAAATTACCGCACTTCTATGCGGCTTAGTTATATATTCAAAATCCATGCCAAGAATTCCAATATCAGAAGATTAAATTATCACAAGACAATGTGGTATGTAATCATAGACTTTACATCAGCATTTATGTTGATCACTCACAGAAGGCGTGAAGCCATCAAAAGGATTCTTTCCATCTTTGGAATCAGCCAAGAGTCCTCTAGCGGTTTTAACGTATGATGCCAAACCCCCAGGATAGCTTGAATTTAGGCGAGACACCTAGAGAAATTGCTGTTAGAGGAAGATGTGATGCAAGGAGATATGGTTCTTCAGACATGTTCAAACAGATGCTATCAGTGTTATGCTTATCACAGGCAGATTTTTAGAGAAAACAAGTTCCAGTTCAAAGACAAGACCTTCAAATGGAACTGTAGAAGCATGTTTCTAGGCATGTTTACATTAGTAATACTAACATCTTACGCCACGCCAATATAAGAAACATGTATTAATTGTAGTTAATTTAATATTTCATAATAACAAGAAAATTTGGGGACAATCGCTATAGGTGAAAAAACTAACAGAACTACAGTTCGAAGTTAAGAAAGCTGGTCGAAGGTAGAGTGGAGTATAGTTTAATTTGGACGAGCACGGCGAGTTCTCTTCAGAATCAATCTCTTTGGAATACTTCAAATAGTTACCCAGAAGTCCAGCACTACGGCGGACGAAATCGCTTCGCCGCACATTGCAATCCAAGCAAGCTAGCGATCTTCAAAATGCAAGCTCGGATAGGCCAATTGCTCGAACAAAATCAACCCGGTTAAAGAATCAAACTCGAAAAATGAGATGCAAGTGCATAGCCCCTACCTGCTCAAAAAAGCCTTTCTTTTGGTCGTCATCGACCCCCGGGTTCGCCCAATGTTCAAACAAATGACTTTGCCCCATCTCCAGCAGCATCTTCGCGAGCCCAACCTGGTTTCGTCATTCCCACAAATAAAGCCATTTCACATCGACAGTCAACAGACGAAACGGATGCGCGCAATAAACAAAATCCATACAAATGTATCGTGAGACATACCTGTTCTGGCGACAGAATGTTGAGATTTTCCTTGAGATTGGGGACAGAAGAAGCGAAATCATCATCGAGGCCAAGCTGGGAGAGCGAATGGGTGGTGGAATCGACTGTGGAAGTCATTGGAATAGGGAGAGCGAAGAAAAGGCAGAGCTTTAGTTTCGGGATGAATAATGGGAGAGGAGGAGGACGAAGAGAGAGTGATGGCGATGAAGGGGGGTGGCAAGTTGCACTCAGGGAAGAGAAGTAGAGAACTGTGTATACGTAATGAGAACGGGAACATCGATGACCATGCGGATCTGAAAACGAAAGGGAAGGGGCAGCGATCTCGTTTGAGTGGCCCCCAGCCATGAGCTGATGAGCATCTGCATTTCACCAAGCGTTTGACGGTTCGACCCGCCAACCAAGTAAGCTGGCCAGCCCTGTCACCTTTGTCCCATTTTTTCAAAATAATTTTATTTCCTTTATTTTCATGGTACGAATAATACATTATCTAGACCGTAGTCCCCCATTTATTTTACATAAATCCATGTCTTTTTTTTTTGGTCGAAAAAATCCATGTCTTCAAAACAAAACTTTTAGTTATCCATTACATCATACATGTTGACCTTTAAAATATGCTAATTGAGTCTAGAGAAACTAGTATAAGTTTTGGCAACAAAAAGAAAAGAATGATTGATTTCAAAATAATATAATTTGATGGAAAAATTCTCATTAGGATGATAACAATGGCTCTCGTGATAAGAAAGAAAACACGCCTTCAAAAAAAATTAAAATCACTCACTTTTATTGGACTTCATATAAACAATTTACTTCATATGAACACTTTATATACAAAGTACAAACATTTGTGTGCATTTGAAGTAGAATCGAATCAACATTTGAGTTCGACCAAAAAAAAAAAAGAATCAACATTTGAGAAACTGAACGTCCGTACCAAACCCACTAAGTCATAGGACCCAGCTAATTTCCAGCGTAGCTATGGGGGGGAGGACACCTACAAACAAAACCTCTCATCCTAAGCCCATCCTCTGCAAGAGGCAACGAGAAGAAAGAATTCAATTAAGCAATTTGGTTTGATCAGTCGAAGCTGGAAGAGTGGCTCCATCGCCCTCTTAAGTAGTCCTCCAACGACACTTTCTGCTCAATACTGCTCATGGACGAGTCATCTTCCACGTCAAGCAGTGCAACAAGAAGATGTGACTGCAAATTTGAAGGTGGACACTCTTCATCGTCAAGCATCCCCGGCTTCTCCGAAGCGTTAACCTCTAACCTTGCCCACTTGATTGCATCAACATCCCCTTGAAGAAGCTTTGAAATCTGTGGTCCAAAGGAATACAAGTGAATATCAAATTTGGAGTTTGACCCAAAAAATATCGAGTTTGAAGCCATTCAATTTACTAGAATTAAAGTATGACTTGCTTACAAGGCTCATAGGAGGCCTGGCTCTTGGATCACGTCTTATACAAAGTTTGGCTGCCAACGCCATCCTCTCCATCTGTTCATGAACATAGCTATCGCTCAAACTTGGATCTAACAATTGTGACAACTCTCCGTCATTAAGAATTGGACTTGCCTGTAAAAGAGATTCTCATTGTTTATCCCACAGTACATGCAGTTGCAAAAATTATCAATCTTGGCAAAGCATAGGATTATGAGGACATACCCACATAACGAGGCTCTCTTGTCCTTTAGGGTAATCTCCACCTATGGGTTTTCTTCCAGAAAGAAGTTCTAGGAGTACGACACCAAATGCGTACACATCAATCTTGGCATTGACTTTGCCATACATGAAGTATTCTGGAGCCAAATAACTGCATAAATGTGTGAGCTTTATATTTTAGTACCAACCCATTTTTACTTTCTCTGATCAAATAGGAAATTTATGGACTGAAGCGGATGGTTTTGATTTAGATTTGTGTAGGAGTCAAAAAGTACAAACCCGAAAGTTCCAGCAACGACTGTGCAGGTTATATGTGAAGATGGGGTGGAAGCCCATTTAGCAAGACCAAAATCAGAGAGCTGAACAAATTCAAGCAAAAAGTTGTGAGGAGCACCGATAAGTACATTGGTGTAGAAAGCAAGTGAACAAAGAGATTTAGCTATTGGCCCGAAAAAATAGGGGCTAAATTACCTGGGGCTCAAAGTCCTCAGATAATAATACATTTGATGACTTCACATCCCTGTGGATCACAGACTGAGTACCGTTGTTATGCAGATAGTCCAGAGCCTCAGCCACACCTATTGCCGCCTTATATCTCTCAGTCCAGCCAAAAACAAGTGGATTTTTCTTACTCCCTAATTATGAAATGTGATGAAAATATATAGAAAGTTATTGAAACCATAGTTAATCAAGTTAAACGGCTATAGCTGCTATATATGATGTGCTTCGTCTTACCATAAAGATTGTCTTCAAGGCTTCCTCTAGGCAAAAAATCATATACCAAAAGAAGATTGCCATCCTCAAAGCAGAAACCCAGGAGGGAAATAATGTTTTTATGGTGCAAGGTAGTGATAATTTCTATTTCCAATAGAAACTCCTTCAAAACATCATCAGAAGGCTTTAAGATCTTAACGGCAAGCTCCTTGCCATCAGGAAGGCAACCCCAATAAACCTGACTACTTCCTCCTTTTCCAATCAAATTTTCTGAAATCGTACAATTGATTCATGTTAAAAAAAACGAATTGCTTTTGGACAAAATGAACTTCACAGAAAACTATTATTGCAAAACATGCCTCGCGAGAAATTTGAAGTTGCCCGTACAAGTTCCTGGTACTGAAACAATCTGCACGAGGATGAGTATTTCTCGTGAAGATCCTCCAATTCTTTAGGAATGCCTTTAGAATTGCCGTCTGGTGAAGAAGAATCAGTCCTTATTACAACATCAACTGGAACAATAGCACCATTTCTGCCATCTAAAGCTATAGCTTGTTTATGATCATGATCTGCTGTGTCATATGAAAGATTTCTACAAGGCAACTGCATTGCCCACTGGACCACAGATACCTGACACATGGATGATGGATCATTGGACTCTCTATCTGATAAAACTTTCCTTTGTAACAGTGGCCAACCAGGTTTCAGCTCAGGTAGTTCTCTGTCAGACAAAGTTGTTGCAGTACTTGATCTTGTCTCAGTTGTCTGTACAGGCACTATGGCCAAAGCATTTTCGTTGGTACCACCATCACCTGAAGGCTTCTCTGCAGAATGGTGGCAGGACATGTTTGGCAGTGCTGAAATTGAGCCACATATTGAGCATCTTGGTTTCTGAATCACAGATTCTTTAGACCCCAGAAAATCTTTCCCCTGCTTATTTTCTGTATTGTCGTCATTTAGTACTTTAGAACTCTTATTAAATGTCCGGTGAATAGTTTCAAGCAAACCAATCTTGTTCTGACGATCAATTCCTGCAACAGATTGATCATGCTTGAGTTTATAATTATATCTGCGAGACTACCAACACATTACAGCACTCTTCAGAAAAAAATTAAACCTTTTGAGTGAGAAGGTGTTGCTGGGGAGCCATCTCTCTTGAACACAACTTTCCCATTATTAACAGCCAGAACACAGCAGTTCCTGGATAACTTTTTGGCACAGTACTTAGCTACAGAGGTAGATGGCCGAATTGTATGAAGGCCATGTGCTGTTCCTACTATAAGATGAGTTGCGGAATAAGCATTTGCTTCTCGGATTAAAATTTTCCTCACTGATGGACCTCTGCAAACTTTGAGCTTGAGATCCACCTGAAACAAAAAATCTCATATTTGAAATTATTTGTATCTCTCGTTTCTCAGAAGAACGAAAAAAAAGCTAGAGAGAGAGAGAGGTGAACCTGTTTTAAATTGCAGAAACCTTCATAAACCGCAAGAACAGAGTCGAATGCGTTGACAAGCGAAAGAAGGGACAATTTCCCTTCTCGATCGACGATTTCTACATGAACCCATGTCACCAAAACCAGTTAATTTCCCCTCTAATCCACTTCCACAGATGAAAAATCAGAGAAGAAGAACTAAAACTAAAGGTCCTCACTTACGATTGTTGCCAAGAACATTAAGAGCAACCACAACATCACCAGGCTGAGCGACTTTGACCAGAGCCCAAGTGAGAAGCTCCTTGCTGGCCGTGTCCAGCTTCATTCCTACCACCACCGTCCGGCCATCGGAGCTTCCACCGTCGACTTCTCCAGCCTCTCCCATTTGCAGTATTTTCATGTCGTGGGTCAAAATCAGAGGAGGTGGTGTTTACCTTGTGGGTGATAACCGTAACTGAAAATGAGGTTCATATAGTTAGATAGTGTGGGCCGGAGGTATGGCGTCAACCGTCGTTTGGTTCACTTTTCATGGTGGCACGCCAGAGCAGAGTACCAGACTGGAGAGAGAGAGAAAGGTTGTATCTGTAAGTTTAACGTACAACTTGAACTAGTACTCAACACAGTGATTATATTTCAGTTTACTTTGACGATGCCATTTTAACTTTCGCATCATTATTTCCTTCCGGCTTTTGGAGCAAGATTCTAACAAATTTCGTACCTTTAAACGCCCAAGATTTTGACCATCGGGCCCTCCTGTGAAAGACGTTACGTTGAACCTAAATATATATATATAGAGAGAGAGAGACACACACACATCACTCTCATATTCCCCGACCTTTTCTTAATGGAAAGAATAATATGAAATTATCGTATATTGACGATGAAATTAACATGTAGTAGATTATGAAATGGGCAAGCCGCATTGGACTAAGACGATATTACATCATTCATGTTTCATTAACAAGATGCTAAATTGAAGTTTGCTTCGTTATCAAAGTTGATGGAATAGCCTTAAAACATGCATCGAATTACACGACTTATTAACAAAAGACATTTATTTGTAAAGTGTTAAATTTTGTGGGTGTACGTAGGATGCTTTTTGATGAAGATAATAATTAACGTGAGGTGTCGTAAGGAGTATGATATTTTGAGGGAGCTAAAAAGAACAGAAACCACGAAAATGGGTGTTGATGCATTGATGTGGTCGGCGGAGAAGAAAGCTGGCGATATTGCTAATGTAAGAAGCTTTAGAGGGTTTTATGATGACCTGTGAAGGAGGGAGCGCCTGGTCACCTACGACCTACCTCCCACACTTAACACCCTCCTCGCTCCTCCTCACGCGAATCCTATCTCATACCTTCCATGTGGCACTTCCTTTTTTTATATTTATGTTTTTAATTTTTTTTTTAAATGTTTTGCTCCACCTATGACAGGCCAGCCAACTACTCACAGTCCCACACGTGCACTACAAGTTCCTCTTTTTTTGATATTCTTAATAAAGACTCAGTCTTTTCATATCTTTTCTTTTATCAAGCATCAAAATAAAATGATAAATATGGAGGTGAGAGAATGTGGACAAATCATTGAACCCTCCAAAATGTGATGCTGGCGAGGCGAGCCTCGATTCTGACTCTGATCCCACCTCCCAAAAATTAAAAGCCGCCATTTTTGGTGCATCGTGCTGTTCTTGGTTTTCCCGTACCCCTAAGAAGCTTTTTTTTTTTTTCCCTAGTTACGCCCCCGTCCTTCTAGGTCAAACCATCCATTTATTGTATACTTGGGGTCAGATAAAAGGGATCAAATCTGTTCGGAAGTTATGTAACATCAAACAAATCAATGTACTGATTGTTATTTTTAGGTGATTTCAATTTTGAATGAGTTAATTTTAATAGGCTTTAGGTCAAATACGATTGATTTGGTCTTTGTATATAAGAATATGATTTTCTTTTCTTTCCGGTGGTTTAAGACTACCCCACTTGACTGGATATTGCACTTTAGTTTTAGCTTTGTAGGGTTCATTTTCAGCGGTAATGGTGCTGTTCATACGTGCTTATCTCATCATGTTAGTGCCCCAGCCCCAATATTACTCATTCATTAGCTCTCTCCACCTTTTTTAATTTCTTTGACAAAAACCTAACATCTTCTTTTTCCCTTGTGCCACTCATTCCGTTTTTCGATCCGTGTGATTCCCCATCACGCTTTACTTTTCAGTTTCAATAAGACCCCTTATTTCAGATGGTAAGCTTCATTTATTATTCAGGCCAGTGTAGAAGTTTGAAATGTTTCTCTGGTTATGATAGAAGATATAGAGGCTTGTACAGCTTCTCCCAACTGCTCATCATAACACGATATTATTAATTCATATTTTCAAGAAAGGCATATGGATCGAATGGACTCAAGTAAGTTGTACCTCACACTAAGGAAACAAGATTAACTCAGGAAAAGCGGCAGTTTTTTGATTCAGTTCGTCGCAGTTAATTAAATAATAGACAATGGCAGTAAAGATGAGGTTTGGGAGACGGTAACGACTAACGACGGCTTCACCAACAGCAACGGCAAACCAAATTTTCTCCTTTTTTTTTCTGTTTAATAAAAGAAAAGTTTTTTGAATGACAGTGAAACGTTGCTTGTCAGTTGTTGGGGCTGATCCCAGTTAACCATATCCACTCTAATTACAACCAATTTCCTTGACAAAATTCACAGCGCCATTCAATTTTGGTTATAAATAGGTTGCTTCATGGCACTTGGGTGGAAAAATGGACAGGTTTTTTTAAATGAGGGTGTGGGGTTGGAGGAAAAGAGAAGCAAATCAAGTGCAGTGCAACAGAAAGAAGCGTCAGGTAACTTGTGAGGGAAATTTAAAATTCGATCCAGAAGCAATAAATTTCAGAAATCCAAACTGTTAGGTGATTCTCCGTTTAACGTAAAACTTCAAACCTTGGAAGAAATTCTCATATGTCCTGGCCCTGCTTTTCTCAGTTTCAGTGTGGTCCTTCCAAAACCAAAGCAGACTAAAATACCACAGTCAAAAAGCATTCCTATAAGCAGATATGAAAGAAATGCATTGCATGATTGAAGCCAAGATTCTCGATCGAAAGCTTAGTCAGTAGCTTTTGAATGTATTTGAATTAAATACCATATAAATATAAATTGTAATTATTTAGAAGAATTGAAGATCATAAATATAAATTCAAAATGACTAAATTATATCTAACTAAACCTCTTATATTATCTCTTATACTCATAAGTAAAAAATAACTAAAATTAAAACTAAAACCGCTCATCATGATATAATAGATTACTTATATCATCAAGCTACTTGATTTATATTATCAACCGTTATTATTAATTAAGATCCCTTTATAAAAATAAAAGATAAACCTATTTAATATTGTTCAAGTTATAATAGATTATTTATATTTTCTTAATTTTATTAACATTAATTGAACTTTTTAACTAACATAAATTTCTTCTAAAACAAAAATAAATCATATAAACTTTCTTGCATAAATGTTAAATTATATAAAAGACTTTGAGTTTTATTAAAATTATATAATTCTATTTTTAATTAAAATTTTTATTGATTTTAAGAAAATTATAATTTTTACAAAATTAAAGAATGCATAATTTTTTCAGAGATACATGTGCAAGTTGTGAAAAATGAAATTGAGAAAGCTATTATTTGATTTAGTGAAACTTCGAATTTTATATTAGTTTTAAATATAGAATATGGAAGAGAATATAGGGAGGAATGCAAAAGATTTTGTTAGGGGCAATATTTTTAATTTTATATTCTTACATTTGGTCCTTTTAAATAATTACAATTTTTATGGCCCTTCTCCATAAATATCTTTTTTCCTAGCTCCTTCATTCTAATTTTCCCTTTAATTAATTTGAGTTGTGTGTGAGCGAAAGCCGGTAAAGAGGCTCATATTAATAGGAGAAAAAACATTAGAAAAAGAAAACTGGGATCAATACAGAATGCCATCAAGCCAGGAACTCGGCATGGACTCGGCTTCAGTCCACTTCGGTTAGCATTCACTGCCAATCACTTCCCCCAAAATAGCGCCGTTTTGGCACAAAATGACATTGCTGGTCCCCTTCTTTTTTTGATACATATTTCAGGGTACTGTATATACCAAAAAGATACTTCAGGATACTGATGGTACTAAAAAAAATATTGACTAGTACTTCATAATTTTGAAAAATTATTTTACGATGTTGAAAAATATTTCAGGATACTGACTGGTACTGAAAAGACACTTTAGGATACTGGCAGGTACCGAAAAAATACTTCATGATCTTGAAAAATTATTTCATGATATAAAATAATTTTCAAGATCATAAAGTATTTTTCGGTACCTGCCAGTATCTTGAAGTATCTTTTTAGTACCAGTCAGTATCCTGAAATATTTTTTCAACATCCTAAAATAATTTTTCAAGATCATGAATTATTTTTTTAGTATTTTAATATCAGTCAGTATCCTGAAGTATCTTATTAATATATACAATACCCTGAAATATGTGTATTAAAAAAAATTAAAAAAGGACCAGCAGTGTCATTTTGCGCCAAAACGGTAATGTTTTGAGGGAAGTGATTGGCAGTGGATGCTAACCGAAGTGGACTGAAGCCGTGTCCACTGGGCATAGCTATTTTGAAAGGGGAAAGTGAAAGTTATTAGCATACATTGTTAATTTAAGGAGAATCTAGTGATGGAAGTTGTGGATGGAGAGACTGAATCTAGTGAGCAGGTAGAGTTTCTCTGTCCACCTTATCATTTCGAAGGATATGGCTTGCTAATGCCTTGATCCCTCTTTCTACCCATTCTACCATCATCTCATTTCATAAGATCTCTCAGCTTTGTGCTTGTCGCTCAATATTTATGTTAGCAATAGTGGTTATAGGGTGTTAGTAGTTGTAACAGCAAGCCTTTATGTTTAGCATTGTGAACTTTCGTATAAGTTGGTATTGGGTATGTGCTCCTGTATATTGTGTTGACCATATCTTTTGTGGGCCTTTTATGTTAGAATGTCATTTTA
Source organism: Acacia crassicarpa (assembly GCA_034222035.1). Classification (NCBI taxonomy): domain Eukaryota; kingdom Viridiplantae; phylum Streptophyta; class Magnoliopsida; order Fabales; family Fabaceae; genus Acacia; species Acacia crassicarpa. The sequence continues at coordinate 3,181,587 of JAWXYG010000004.1, forward strand.
TCAACATAAATATATAAATATATTTGGTTATTTTATAAAAAAGAAAGGTAGAATGGTAAAACTATACCCTTCATCACTTTAGAACAAGACGAATCGTATCGAGCTTGAACAGTGAAGGAAAACAATTGCTGGAATTGAATGAGTTTTTCAATGAATCTATACATTCAGGAACAAATGAATTGACTAATGTGTGAAAAGGGGAAAAAAGTCCCTGCGACTTATGTCAGATCAGCTGCTGTGAACGCTATCAATTAGTATTGTCATCTACCTCTGCTCTACAAATTGCATCCTCTGCTATCTCTACTACACCTATAAATTGCCCGAACCACCCCTAGAGTTGCTCTCATCATGTCCCCAGAATTTCCTCCTGGACCACGGTCGAGGTATTTTTGATTTATTCCATTTTTGTTGCCTAAAGAAGCTCCTCCCCAGATCATCGGGGGAACTCTTCAATGGTTTAGAGTTGTGGTTATTATCCTCATATGAAAGGTCTTTAGCACCAAGACCAGTTGTGCTGGCCATGGGAGCCATATCATCCGAGTAACAATTAGCTAGACCACTAGAATCTGGTCTCACAATTTCTCCAGGCTGGTCTATTTTCATAGCATCAGTAGACTTGGAAGCATAGTCATTCGGGGGTCGATACGGGGGTGGTGGAGGAAAGGGATAGAAAGGCATGCCTGGTGCAGTGACCCAACAGCCTTCCTTTTCCACCCGAGGTGTTCCATATTGTTGGATAACAGGCCATGGAACTCCATACGAGACAGGCAAGCGAGGATTAAATTTTTCCCTTGGATTGCCTATAACTGCATCAGAGGGACATCCAGAACCAGAATGGTCCGGAGGTTGCAAAGCAAGATCACCAGAATTCTGCGAGGCATTTGAAGAACCCGAAGGCTGGAATAAACATGAAAACCCAGGTGCAACATCTTCAGAAATATTCTGCCCACAGACAACTTTTCCTTTCTTATGCTCAGGAGATACTGCAACTGAATTTGTCTCTGCTGGTTGATCCCATCGACTTTTACGTTTACGTCTCATTTGCCCACTGATTTCACACCCATTCAGAGATGGGGCAGAGCAGCCCTCCAGGGCAACAGCATTGATTGAACTTGTTTCAACCGATGACGGCTGGTCACAATCTATTGTTTTAGTAGGTCTCAAACTCTGTTCACATGTATTGTTCGGTGATGTTGAAAATCTGTTGCGTTTGAAACTCCTATATGATTTCACCCCACAGTCATCCCTGTTTATAAAGCCACGTTTTCTGAGAGATCTAGAAATCCATCTGTCTCGAAAGCTTCGAGCAATCTGATGGACCTACATGAGCAAATGAGAAAATGAATAGAATCAAATATATTCTCACCCACAAAAGAAATACACCACTGGGGTCAAAAAGAAAGAAGATCCAAACAGCATGTTTTGTTAATAGGTCATATGCACTTGACCTGACGAAAGCTGTAATCAATGCAAAAGTGGACAATAACAAGCTAGTATGTAACACACCTCTTTGTCTTCATGTTCCGTTAAGGACAGCATTGACTCCCTAAAGCTGCGCATAAAGACCAATAATTAGGAAAAGGGGAGAGGTTTAGCCCCGATAGAACAATTTCGTACGGTCAAATGGCAGAAAAAAATGCATATAATTTGCAGGGACGGAATCTAATGAATTCCTCAATATTGATTAAAAACTAAGGTCCTCTGCCAGAGAACAAGTCTTCATAGGCTGCAATTTTTTTAAGGGAATGCAAATCAACAGAACATGCAGAAAAGACACTCAGCTTCTAGGTATTCGAGATGCTAAGCTTCTACCAAGCTGGAGAACATTTGCGTTACCCCACCACTGGACCCCATCTCCCTATATTCCTCGTTCAACATCAACCTCATCTCTCCACTCTAACGGCCAAGTTAGAACAGTGTAGTTACTTACTTTCCGTCAATCAACCCTTCTGTTGCTACTAGCCCCTCTGGGCCCATGCTACTCTCTTTCTTCCTCTCATACACTAGTAATGCCCCACCCTTTGCTTTCTTACCCCTTCTCACAAGTTAACAACGAATGCCCATACCCATCAAAATGGCTAGAAAAAAAAAGGCACATTCCCATCATAATAGTTGCCAGCAATTTGTTAAAGACATTAATGAAATCCTCTCACGAATTCAGAAGATTGAGCACTAATGAAATCTATGACTCCAGATTTGAGATACTTAATTAAAAGTCTAGCATAATTCTCCAAACACTGATTTTCGTGAGAAGTTGAATTGGAGGGAAACTAAAAAGGTCAGTTGAAATTTTCTAACCTCTCCATTCCACGACAAGGGGGATCACAATTAACATGCTCAAATGTCAAAATCTTTCTTTCTGCTAGGCGCTCTATGACCTGTGCATTTAAAAAATTGTAGACTCACAAGTTATGAATAGTATAGCTCATTTTAAGTAAAATGCAGATAACTAGCAGCTAAATTGAGTCATTTCCCATCTGCAAACCTTAAGAAGCTTTCGCAAAATTGGAATTTTTTTAAAGTCACGCTTGTATTGCTTCATTATGTTGTGTAGCATGCGTAAACCTGAAAGGAAAAGCAATAGTCATGATTTGACATTGACATAAAAGCATGACAAGTTTTCGCTAGGGATAAAAATGAATAAAAATTGAGATAAGTGTGCATTACCATTTTTTTTAATTATATCATTCAGCACAGCTTTTGATCTTGTTTCCAAAAGGGCTCCAAGAATCATGGAAAGGTCTCGATTGCTGCAGTTTCATAGAGCATTTTACAAGTCTATAGTGGATAAATAAGTCTAATAAAGCGCAAGATTACAAAGACAAGCAAAAGATGGAAAAAGAAAAATAAGAGAGGACCTTTGAATGGCTTGACCATTACTCCTATCACCTGATGCCGCAGTAAGAAGCAGAAGCTTCAAGTAGCCTTTGGTGGCATCCTGTCATAGCAAAATTCACGGTGAAAAACATTTTCACTACAAACCAGCCTGAGCAGTATATCCAAGACTACCTCCAATACACTGTAAGGTCTACTTTTTATTTTTTGGCCAGATGAGAATAAAACAATATAGGAGAGGCCAAAATTTTCTTGCTTCCTAACTTGAACAAACCAATCTCAACAGTGGAAAATTACACTAAAACATGCATAATGCAGAGACTTCCAGATAAATCTAACTAATTTGAAATACCAAGTCAATCAGCAACCAACTAAAGGTTACTTACTTTACTTTTGCTAATTCCTCCATCTGGATCTAGCAACTTCTTAAGCTTCTCCTCAACTGCAGGTTTTGGGAAGGAGTAATTAAACAAGTTCTTTAGAAATAATAATTTCACCAAATTAAGGCATTTGACAAACCTGCTTCAAAACGGCCATTGAAGAAACCTCCCACTGCCTTTTTATGTTTGGTGGATGGAAACTGCATTCCGTTAGTGGTCACTCCAACTTTGAGATTATTTGTAGGGTTAGCACACGCCTTCCCTTTTTTAACAGAACCATTTATTTGAGAAGCCTTCATAAGCAAACGAGGTTCTGACAGACCACATCTGTCTTCAATTACTTTATACTTGAATTTGCTAACAGATGAAGAGGAAGTCCCCATATTTGGAATCAAAGTTTTGTCAGAATGCTCAGATTCTACTGCAGATCCTTGTTGTAAGGCAGGCGTAGGTTTTCTTCTTACATCATCCATTTGCTGAGAAAGTACTTTCATTTGAATGAAAGATGACAAATTGCCCTTAGAATTTTCCACTTCTATCAGGCTGTGCAGCTGAGAGCTGGCAGAAGCAGGGTTTAGAGAATTCTCCTTCTCTGGGTGACCACCTGGCCCTGCGGCAATAGTTGAGTTGTCAGATAAATTCCTGTCTATTAACATAGGCCTAGCTCTCTGCATATATCAACGCTATCACAATGATTGGGTATTAGGCATACCGTCTTCAATATCGCCTTCAGTAAGCATCACAGGTTCTGGAAATTCTTCATCTGAATCATCTTGAACAATGATTTCAGCATTGAGTGAATCACTACCTATATAACCTCGACAATGAGGTGAACCACAATAACATTTTTTTGCAGCAGCGCCAAAAACCCTAACATAGTTGTAGTCAAATGTCACCTCTTCATCCTGGGAAAGGTACAAAGAAAGGGTTCAACTTGGCCAAGTATAGTGCAAAACAAATGCAAAGTACGAATATTCCATAACCCAACCTCATAGTGGAAGGAAATAAGGATAACATAAACGTTCCTTTACTCCCCACCACCAAAAATAGACGATAAATCTTCACGGCTAAAATACTTTGAGCTTCCCTCTATTTTAGAAATACAAGCACATTTAGTTTTGAATATGTGGACTTCCTTCCTCCCTTGTATTTTAAGAACACAGTGCATCTTAATCCATTTTACAATTAGCAACATTTCAATTACATGTTAAATATCAACTGTGAAAAAGGATATTCTTAATAATATTCCTAGCAAAGTTGAGATTTTAGATGCCATGTTCGTTCTCAAAAAGAGGTGATCTATGCAATTTAATGCTTAATTCTGGGCAGTTAAAAAATGTTATCCTAATATTAATATGAATTCACATGAACCCTTTTCATCAACTCGAATGTTCAAACAAGAATCTGGATCTACAAAATGTTCAATCAAATTGCGAACAAATGCATGAATAATGATGAACAGGCTGCAAGGATACCTGCTTAATATCTCTCAATGCAAACAGACCAATACAGATTTCTCCATTCACCATCCACTGTTGCAAAGGGAGAGAAAGAACGTAAGGCCAAGTGGTTCACGAGAAAAAAAGAAAGAAAAATGACATGTAAATGCTTCTGGATTTTCAGATCGAGCAGCTGATACATAGAAAATGACATAAAGGGCTACATTCTGGAAAAGTGTACTTCCTTACTGCATTTAAATTAAAATTATCATAAAGCAACACAATGGATCAAACAAACATGCTCAATAATATGCCAATCACATGCACAGAAATAACTCATACACACATTGACAAAAGTTGCAGCCCGTACAAATGATACAAAAGAAAATTTACTTATGGGCAGCTTCCAGTGAAAACACCACATTTTCTGCAGCTAATGTATTCACCTTTTCTGTACAACAATTAGGATCACAACTATGATTAATGAAACGTCCCAGATTTCCTTTTGCACTTGCATCAATCACCTGAAAATTTAGAAATGTAAACAAAAAGCAGAGGTGAAAAACTCACAGATTGACTAAAAATATCATATTTATGAAAAACCAACAAATATATGTTTCTAGCCATGGAAACTGCTCAGCAGCAGTAAAACTGTAAAAGCAACAAAATTCATTCCATTGAAATTGAATTAAGCAACATAGGTTAAATTCATACCTCACTGCTATTCAAGGTCATGAAATAGAAATGTCTGCGACCCTTCAAAGCATATTCACTTTGTCGTGCCTCATAGGCATGCATATCAAGCACCTGTTTAAACCATAAATCAGATACATAGCCAAAGCTAAACTATGCAGAGACAAATTCACCTTGGCATCAATGTGCCTTAATAGAACAGGGCCAATGCTGATTATATAAGAAATGACATAAACCATTTAAAATAGTTCTAACGCTTTTATATTACCCTGGACAGCCTCAACTATCCCTAAAAAGCAGCATAAGTTCAACATTAAATATGAGCAACTCTTCAGTTCTAGTCTTAAAGAATAAGATGACAGTTGAATTTTTGGAAGTCGGTCAACTTATCCTTGCTGCCTCCACAGTTATGATTAAATTTGAGTTTGAAGTTTAATAAAAAGAAGAATTGGTGACTGAGCCTCTTAATATGCTTTGAAGTTCAATAGTGACGGGACTGGATCAGAGATTGACACAATATTACTTGATCCTTAGCTAAAGCCTAAAAGTTTAGGGTTTAGGGTTTAAAACTTGAGTCACTCTTGAGAACTAGACCAACAACTACTTCAGTTGCACAAAAGCACATAGACCAAACTTTCTCCATTATCTAGACAAAAGCACAGGTTAACTCAATAAGTTAGCTTACTTTGCAGTAATTGCTAATAACATGAACTGATTCACATAATTAAGTAAAAATACATTTGAGGATAAATAAAAGGTAAAACATGGAGGATCTACAACCAATCCTTATAGACTGCATCCATGATATTGTTAAAGGCCTAATTAATTCTTTCTTTCCCCATCATATTGTAATTCAGCACCAAAAATCAATATCCTATATAATACTAGAAGGAAATTGGTTAATTAAGTGAATAGTAAGGATAGAAATCCAAGTTACCTCACCAACATATTCAATAAGGAATTGCCCTGCAGATATGTCCTCAATCGCCTTCAGCCCATAGCCCTTTTTCCCACATTTAAACCACTTCAGTTTGGCATAATTGCGTTTCTGGAACTGAAATCAGGCATTTGAACTACAATGATGCACTTTGTACAAAAAGGTCAACACTACTATCTCTGCAAAGGAAAAATAACTCATTTACCTTCTGATTTGAACAGAGATCCCCACATGGGCAGGCCCCTTGAACACATTCAATGTTAAGCAACCGGTTTAGACATTCATTTCGACATCCCAACTGACCTTTTAGAGGTGGCTTGCAATGGCAAACCATTATCTGATAAAAATTCATAGGTACAATGAGTAAGCATATTAAACTAACAGGAAAATTGGAAAATCATAGAGCTTGGAAACCTAAGCACCATCCACTCATACTTAGATGTCCATCCAGCAGGGACTGATATGAGAACAAAGGAAGAAATGCATATGCCATGATCATGCTAACAGCTAGGAAGCATATGATCCCTCATCCTTCCCGTGAAAATTTTAAGACAACCAGATATTGGGCCTCATGTATTGAACTACAAATAAGACATACTATTTATGACTTGTAAATAGTGTGACTTGTTATAGACTACATTTTTTATATTGATGTCAGTAATTCATCCAATCCTCTCCAGGGTAATATTTAGGCACATCAATTTCACCTTAACCCAATATGATCTAAATAGACATCAAAAACCCAATCTGATATAAATAGACATCATTGATTCTATTTCACATTAGCTTTTTCATGAAAATTTACTATCACTATCATCTAGATCCCAACCAAGGGAAATAATATATTGACAAGTCGCATAACTTGTCAATGGTAATTATTTCATTTGTCAATGGTAACGGAGACTTTTATGATATTATTTTCCATGGTTAGGACTTTAATGATATTCTCCCAAAACAGAAATCAAAGATAGTAATGCCCAGGCCAATAGCTTGATCTTCAGAGTTGAACTACTTTCAAGAAGATAGTAATGCCTCTAAAACCAAGTGGTCTGGACTTTGATCCATGTCACCACCATTCTCCATGAATGAAATTTCATGTAAGAGAGAACGTTAGATATTATAATAATATTTCTTCTTCAGGCCATAATAAGAACATAACTGAGCCAAGTTGCAGCTATGAGCCAATAGACTGATATGACCAGTTTTCCCTTTAAATTAACAATTGCTGATCTAATTTAACTGACCTTTATCATAAATATATATTTAACAAAACAGCAAAACACAGGCAAACAATAAAATGTAAAAATCAGAAGTTAAAAGTAAGAATTAGAACAATTTGGACCTCATCTATAGTCTGAGTTTTGCGGCTACGATGCAGAAACTCATTGGCTGAAATATGAGTAAAAGTTGATTCCTGAGAAGCTGCAATGCATAGCAACAACAGACAATAAGAAAAACTGAAGGAAGAGGTGACAAGGACGTTCCAAAAACAGTCTAGCTTCAAGGTTGAACTCTCTAATTCTCTATCCAGCTAATATTACATACACATTGGACGTTGATGTGCTGGCTCCTTATAGTTTTTGCGATCTTCATTATTGTCTTCTTCACTAGATGCATATGATAATCCTAACTCTGCATTGATCTCCGCGTTTGACTTTTCCTGTGCGATAGAGCAATCGGCATAAGCTTTATCATCGCCATCCTTACATGTCCTTCAAGAAGAAAATTACACATGACAAGATACAAGTTACTATGGGGGAAATATGACGAAGGACCTGTGCTGCTTTATATGCATAAAGATTTCTGAAAAGGGAAACTAACTGCAAATATATAAAAATATAAATTATAATGGAAAACATTGAAATAAGAAAGTCAAAGATAATAACTGAAGTAGCATGATCAATAAAGTAAAAGCCAATGACAAATGTGAGAAAACTATTTCCAAACTAAGACATCTTGAATGTAAAGCTAAACTTTAAGAAACTACAGATCAACATATCACAGGGAAAATTGATAATTTTTCCATGTTAAAATGACACACCAGGCACACTTTGTTTTTTCAATTACGTCAGCAAGTGAAGCAGGAATACGCCGCCACTTGTAGCAATCATCACAACACACCCATGCCTTTCGTGGTGATGGATGCTGCTCCCCCGAACCAACACCAGGTACCATGTCCTGACTGGCTGATACTTTGTTCTCATTGGCATTAATTTTTCCACCGAAATCCAACTTGTGTATTTCTTCAGTGTCATTTTCTGTGAACAATACAACAACCCGATTTGCATTTAAATGATCAAACAAAATAAACATCTCTTGAGATTAAAAAAAGTGATTAAATGTAAGTAAAATGTTCACAAAAAGGGCACAATCACATAAAATAAGTGTTAAAAATTCAAAAATAGATATAATAGCATCAATATGCAAGCAGCTTCTAAAAAAATAGAACTACCTTCATGTTGGTAATCTTCTGTTTCACATATAACTTTATCAGACACACTATTTCCTTTAACACCAGACTTGGTGACAGATCTCCCCAGTTTCTCCCCATGCCTACAAGCAGTCTTTTTCCTACTCTTTGACTCGGAAGCTTTAGACTTGGTCTTGCTGACATTATAAGATTTAAGACTTTTGGGAAGATTAGAATCCAAATGTCTCTCAGAAGGCAGAAATTTCTCAGAACCAGGGAAGCCCGAATATTCACTGTTAACATCTGGGCTGCAACGTGCCTCAACCTCAACACTACTTTTGACTTCCAACAAATCAGTTGGATCTCTAAGTCCAATATCTCCATAGAGGTGCAATGGTTCTGTATGAACTCCAGAGTCTTCAGAACTGCTTGTGCTTAATGTAATTATATCAGTGGAACTAGGCAAATCCACAGAGCTAACCACATCAGTGCAGTTCTTCTTACCTCCAAGATTCTCCGAGTAATCTGCTTTATTTTTCCTTGGGGAACCTGCTGATACATCTCTTACACTACCATTACGTGAACGAATAGGTTTAACTTTCTTCTTCCTTCTCTTGCTAGCAGTATTATGAACAGAAAAATTAAACTCCTTAAAACCATAATCAGTATTATTAAGATCTTCCTGATGCCTTTCTCCCACCTGGACATCAAGAATTGAATCAATCACTTCTGAATCAGGTGAAGTTCCACTTCCAGGATCCAAACTCTTAATATTGACAGGCTCTATCAATGCATCAACCAACTTATTTGAAGGAGCCACAAGACCAGGCTCCTCTGCTTCGCCATCTGACTTCTTCATTAGTGCAGCACTTTCTAAGTTGTTGGCAATTTGCCCATTCAGAACAACAGCATGCTTGTAAAGGTTAGTTTTATCAGATTCAGACTTTCTCATAGCCACTTCTTCAAATAATTTGTCTACATTTTTGCTACCTAAATTTTGAGAACCTGAACCAGGTCCCAAGTTGGAAGCAGAAGTCAAGCCATAAACAGATTCTGGAACCAGGACGTTTGGGTAATATAAGTTACACCCTTTCCCCACTTTGATCTTCAGACGTATACCAGAGGTTGAAGCACCAGACATTGAATTGAATGTGTTAGAATTTTCACTATCTTGATTTGTTTTTCCACTTTGAAATCTGCCCCTAGCCTTCCCCGATCCTTCAAGCATAACTTTATTTGTGTTTAACTCTCTATCCATGCCATTGACCTGTTTACTGCTTCCTATCAATCCCCACTCAGAAGAGCGGGCTGCTCTGGAGAAACAGCTTCTTTTCTTTGTAGAGGTCTTTGAGATTGTCTTCACACCCCTCTCCTGTTGAGGCACATTGGCTTGCTTATTGCATTTTCTTGGAGCCCTTCTAGTCTGTTGCTTACAAACAGATTTGTTTTGTCGACTGTTCCTTTGATGAGGCAATGACACAATGTCTGAACATTTGCTTTTAGTGACACAATCAATTTTGACATTTTGCTTTCCTTTTTTCTGTTCAGAATTGCACGAACTGTTATTATAACTGATAGCACAGCTATCGTCCTTAAGTAGGAGATCAGGCACATCCTTTGAATGGTTATCATGTAAAGAAACAAAGGAGGGCAGACCTGATTCAGAAAAAAAGGTACAATAGGTAGGAGTTTCTTGCAAATTGTCCTTCAATTTGGAGGAATTGCCTTCTATTTGCAATGTATTGTACTTCATTTCAACATTTCTTTCATTTATGCCATCAATATTTTGCTCCATAAATTTTGGAACATCTTCACAAGAATCAATGTCATTCTTATCAGTCTCCTGTTCCAATTGTGTAGCCTCACTTGAATAAGCCAACATTGAACTCCCCAACGTACTCCGGTAGGTTGGTGGGGACAATACTTGTGCATATGCATCTGTGATACTCTTTTTCTCAACAGTGTCTTTGACCCATTCTTCATAAGGACTGTTGCAATCGCCACCATCTTTCTGATCACTAGAGCTCTTAGCTTGCAAATATGTTTGGTTGCAAACAGCCACTTTCATCCCACATGAAGCATCTGTATATAATGCATCAGAAGGCAACTCACTTCCCCGTGCGGGAGATATCTGCTCGCAAGCAGTTACTTCCATCCCACCAGAAGTATTGCAGTTGCCTTCAACCTCCAAGAGATCTGTATTTCTCAGAATGTCCTCCTGCTCACTCTTTTGGAGAAAATTGACTAGACAGCCAGGTATAGGTTCTGATTCCAAGGAAAAATCAGAATAAATGAAATCAAATATATGATTGCCATTATCAGTGAGTAAACCAGAATCATTGTTTTTTTCTTCCAAAGCCACTAAAGTGTCCACTGCAGAAGGGATTCTATTGCTCTCTATATTCTTTGGCAAACCGTTTACAGATTTAAACTCTGATAAAATCTGGTAGCAATCATGATTGTGAGTTTTTTCTTCTGTGCATAAGCTACCATTTTCTAGGTTATAAACTTCACATTGCCAACAAAATGTCCTGCAACAGTTCTGACAATCATTGTCCAATTTTTTCTCTACCAGCAACATATCAGCATTGTCATATTGATTTGCTCTAGCATTGCTGGGCATGTCGGTAACATCAATGCAGTTTGCAGAGCCAGATTCTTCATTTGTAGAGAAATATTTACGACTGTCCAGAATATTGGAAAGCTCAATGTTAGGCTCCAACACAGAGCAGCCTACTTCTGAACAGGACTGCCCCACGGGAACAGATTGCAATGGAAACTCTGAACAATGCTTCGTGATAATAGGCATGCGTGTCGCATCGTTTGCCATTACCATTCTCTCACACGAGCCCATGGCAATTAAAACAGCTCATTCAAATCTATCAGACTACTGCTAACCCTTCACTGCTTACTAGAATACCTGACTAAAAATTAAACTTCAAAATCTACACATGAAAAAAAAAAAAGAATAATCAATCACCAACCGATCACAATGTATCACCCAGTAGCTACTAGCTACCCATATAACATGAGCACAATCATTATTCACCGCTGCGCTGAATTAAAGCAGAAGTTAACGACGTTACCTCAACCGGAGCTCTCAGAAAAAATCAGAGCCCACAGACAGAGCCCTAAAAAGAACCGTTCTCCTAATGTCCTCTGCGCCCAATAACAAACTGCTTTCAGGATTTCACAAGGCAATGCTGAAGGGTACTTGGCTACTAAAAATAATAATCAAGTCAGGGAATAGAGACGAAAAAATAAAACAGTGACACCATAAAGGAGGAAAGCAAACAAAGGAACAAACAAACTTGGAGAGCAAGTAAATTAACAGATAAAAGGATACCTGCGCAGAATGAGAGATAGAACACGGAAGCTTGTTCGTTTCAACAATGTTCTATAGAATACGAAATATTTTCTCCCTCGGAGCCTCGCAGAGAGAAGAATGGGCTTGGGTGCGCGTAACTCGCGGCAGAGGGAGAGAGACGGGACGGTGGTGACCCCAAGACGGTTTGAGGAAGATGACACGGAAGGGTTCTTTCTGATGATCGATTCCACGTTGAATAGACCTTTTGGCCTACGCGCCTCGTAACAAGTCCACACACCAACACGGAAAAATTCGCTGGTCGTTAAGAACTACGAAGGATCTTTTATTTTGATTTCGCCCTTTAAAAATTCCCACCATTTATTTATTATTTAGCAGTTATCCGATTATTCGATTTTTTTTAGGTCAAAAAATATCTTAATTGTTTATCTTTTTGTGTTTGAAATTAATTACGACGTCAACGCGCTTTTTTAAAGGATACAACAGTATCTTTTACCTTAATTAAATATTCTTCTCCCGAGTCACGCGGAGAGTGGACTAAAAAGTTTTTCAATTTTTTTTTTGTTTTAAATTTAAATTTAAGTTCTCTTTAAACATTTTAATAAATATTACAAAATAAATAAAATTACCCAGGCCTAATAGAGTGCATAAAAGATAACAATAATTGAAAAATTAACTTGTGAGTATAAATTATTAAATTTGACTTATAATTTTGTTTCAATATGAGTCAAATCCTGAACTCTAGCTATCTTCACGGGTATCCTATCCTTATCGATCACCTAGGGGCATAAAAAAGTTGCTGATCACAATAAAATATCCTTTAAATGAACGGCATTGATATAATTAATCTCTTAATATAATTTTTTTTAAATCAAATTACTAGTATATTACAAAGCAAGGATTCTTAGAAAAACAAAAAAATATTCGTTTATCATGCATGATAAATAAACGGTGGGAGAGGATATATATAAAATTTATTTATTAAATAAATTGATTAATTGATATGTGTAGTAATCTTAAAAAAATACTTATTAGATGATATAATACTTGAGTTGGCAAAAAGAGATATAATATTGTTTGAGTAGTTTGAGACACAAAGAATATTTGTATTTTTAAGGTAGATTCTCGAACAAGTCGTACTAATAATTTTTAATTTATATTAGGTACCGTCTTCATTATATTATATTAACATAAAACAAAAGAGTGAATATTATATTAATGATGAAAATAATACTATTACACAAAAAAAATTAGCTGACCATAAAGGCTTAAATAGACATGCATGAATAACGAGCCGCATATAGCATATTTATTGTCTAGTTCATGCCCAAGCCACAACAACAACGCTAGTGTAAATATATGGGTATATAGCCGTATCGTTAATTAGCTACGTATGTTTTGGGCAAAAAAAAAAAAAAAAAGAAGAAGCTACGTATGCACCCGGATTGTAAAAAGCACTCAATGAAAATTGTTAGAAAATAAATCAGTATAAATATATTATAATTAATTAGTATCACATATAATCAGATATTATAGGAATTATGTGTGATTAGGAAATCAATCATCATAATGAGTCATTACTCTCTTGTCTTCTCTTTTGTGTATAAATAGGCTATTGAGCATATAAATAAATATATTCATGTGAGAGTATATTTTCTCTCTCTCTCTCTCTCTCTCTGATTTCTACATGGTATTAGAGTTTGGTTAGTTCTTCGACAATTTGAATTTTCCGATGGCCGCTGTCACTGTAGCGTGAATCATACTGTCACGTGAACACTGAACAGTGACAAATAACACCCCCAAATTTTTTAACAATTATAATAACATAAAATTGCAATAATTTTTATAAATAATTACTTAAATTCAAAATAACTAAAATTTGAGAAGTGTTGCTGCCGCACTTGTATTGGGACAAGTGTAAGGTTACCTTATTACATTAACTTAAATCCAAACTTGAATAAAAAATGTTTTATTCAAAGTATAAAGTAAAATAAAACTAGCGAGAGTTAGCCGACTATTCTTCCTCACTTCTCACTGTTAGCCCCAGCCTTGAAAACCTGTTTCAAGGAAATTCTACCCTCCCGAGGGATCATCGCAGCCTAGAACACAAAAATCAGTAAAAGCTGGTAATCCTAATAAACAGAGAAAATATAGAAAATAATAATAATAATAAATATAAATATAAATATTTATATGATGATGACAAAAATAATATCATATACATATATATAATCTAAAATATCAACTTTAATACTCATTTTATCTATATATTCACATCGAATCAAATATTACTCATTATCTTTATTAAATTCACATAGACTTGGAAACCTGCCAGTCTATTTAGTTTAGTGGGAAGAGAAACCTACCCTGTGACCCGGAAACCTGCCAGTCACAAATCATCAAATATCAAATTGGCCATAAAACATTTCGTCCTAATGTACACACTTCATCCCAAAGCTGCTACTAGTATCCCGGAAACCTGCCAAACATCGCTTTGGGAAGAACGGATATAATCAATTCACATCAAATAATATATCGAGGCATAAAGCCTAAGGGTTGTGCTCATCACTTTAGGAGGTACCATCCCAAAACTATCTTCCTACGATTAAGTTATTTTAAATACACTCACATGATAAATGGATTTCTCAATAATATATATATATATATATATATATATATATATATATATATATGAAAGCATTTATAAGTTTTAATCACAAAAGTCGAAGCAACCAAAGCAACCACGTGAGGTATGTATATTCAATGATAAAGGGTTTTGTAAAATAGTTAAACACAAATCAAGAAGGTGAAATATATATATATACAAGGAAGTGAGGTGTTTTGCTTTCATAAAGTAATTCACGCTAACCGAAAAGGAAAACATATATATACATATACAAATGTAGCAACGTATTTAAGGGTTTTTTACAAAGATCGAGATCGACATGCAATAATTAACTCCTATTGTTCTGAGAATTAGGATTACATATAATATATTTAATATATCATACAAAGATCGAGATCGACATGCATTTTGTTTCGTGCATGTTCACTTGTCTCTAGCGGCTGGGTTCTTCCTTTATTTCGTTTTCCAGCATGTTCGTGAAGTGCTTTTTTGTCTTAAATGCCGTACTTGTGGTTGGGTAATTCTGTTGGCATCTGCTATACTTTGCGTCCTTTGGTGAAGAGTTTGGTGGTCCTTGTGTGACCCATTTATTCTTTGCCTCTGGTGAGATGTTTCTTTGGTGTTTGTTTCTGTTGAGACGTTTGGAGTATTGTTCGGTCTCTGGTGAGACCATTTGGTATTCGTCTCTGATGAGACGTTCATTGTTGCTTTGTCACTGGTGAGACATTTAGAATATTGTTTGGACTCTTGTGAGACTGTTTGCTGCAGCTTCTACTTTGGTTTGGTACTCTTTGTTATTCAAACTCTTGGTGAAGTTGTTGGATTCTTGGATTATTTCTTTTGAATGTCTTTGGTGTGACATTTAGTTGAACTATTTTTGGATATGACCAAACTTGCTGGTAGATTCAAGATCTCATGAAGAAGAAAATTATTTTGTTTGGATTTATTTTTATTACGTTTTCTTGTAATAAGTTGAGCATGATCAATATCTATGCTCCAACTTGAAGGAGAGTGTTAGGAAATAAATCAGTATAAATATATTATAATTAATCAGGATCACATATAATCAGGGATTATAGAAATTATGTGTGATTAGGAAATCAATCATCATAATGAGTCATTACTCTTTTGCCTTCTCTCTTGTGTACAAATAGGCTATTGAGCATATAAATAAATACATTTATTTGAGAGTATATTTTTTTTTATCTCTCTCTCTCTGATTTCTACAAAGGTTGAAGAACACTCGGAAGTCAAAGTTTCTGTCACTTTATTCAGTTAAGAGCACACGCCAGTCCTAGATGATAAAGTAGTGGCTAGCTAGTTCATGATTGCTGAAGGGCTTTGTGAGAGAGAGATATATATATATCTATAGCAGGAGGCAGTAGACTCATCATATCACATCCTCTCATGAAGATTTGGCTGCATAGGCTGAACACGGAAGGCGAATGGCATCTGGGAATGGAACTCCCTCACGCTCTCATCAAATCCATTCTCCATTTCTCTTGCTCCTTCCATTGCCAAACGTTGTTGCTGTTCGTTCACATCAACCAACAAACTTAATATATATGGAAAAAACATTAATGGTTTCTTTCACAAATGGAACATTAATATATCATTATCAAGGAATTACCAGTATAAAATTAAGCTCCCTGTTCTCTTCCTCCAAGATCTTGCCCTATATATTCAGCATCGCTCACAGAAATAAATATCCATACCCATTAGAGGTCTCTATGATAGCAAAAAGCGTACATGGATAATTAATAATGCTCATATATGCCATTAACTTGCTACTTGGACACACTCCTCTTCCGTGTTGTTAAACTATTAGTGAAAACAGTTTCATTTTTAACGATAGATAGATAGATAAGTTTTTATAAAAATATTGAAAGTTTAATTAAGTTATGAATAATGATTATGATCATATATATCTTTACTACTCCAATCATGTCAAAAACATATCAACTATATATACCTTATATATAGTTTTAAATGTTTGTATAAATAAACACGACTTTCCCTGTGCGTGTACATACTGGTGGCAGGAGCAACTTACTATACGGATGTGTGCGGCTTGCGCATGCGTGTCTTTATATATATAGTACACACACGTGAGTGCATGGCATGTATGGGTGTTTGATTTTACGAGTTAAAGATAGCATATACGACTATTTGCTATTTAATAAGTTACTTTTTCATATGCTAAATTATGCTCTTAAATAATGATGCAGCACTCACACTAGCTCAAACTGATGTACAACCTAAATATTGTTCTTAGCATGTTCTAGCTAATTGATAATATGCATGCAGTGACCCACATCAATTTTTAATTTATGAAATATACCGTGTAAAACAAATTTGCAAATCATATATAATTATAGACTCAATGATCCTAGCTAGTCAACTTACATTTCTTCTGTGTGCACTGTGAATCTCCATCTGCACAAAAACACCAAGTCCGTATCAGATAAAATTGTTTAAAGCCTTGTGCTATGAAGTTTTAACAATTCGATCAAAATGAATTAGCAACACGCTATTTAATAATTGTGAGGGAGCTCAATTTTTTCATTGAAGACTTGCATGTTCTGATCTATTTATGTTTGTGAACGTTAATTATAACTTGCTAGCTAGCTAGCTAGCTATATAATAATTAAGTTGCAAATTTGTTTGAAAATGAGTCATTATTACAATATCAAGCATTAAATATTAATTTTCTTCATGTCAGAGAAGCTAATAGAAAAGACATTTTAGCTTTGACCCGGCAGAATATGAAACTTAATTATATTAGCTTGATAAAGCTTGTGATGAATTGTTGTGAAATTAATTATCACTTGAAGCTTAAAAATGATAATAGGCTAAATATAGGGATGAGATTTGCCTGTCTCTCGCGTATACCGGCGACGCCACATTCTAAGGCATCCTCTAAGGCCATCAGCTCCTTGTAATTGAGCGTGTTCACATCCTCTCCCTTCAAGTGCCTGAAACGTACTTTTATTATATATTGAGATCAATGAAATTAAAGAGAGGGAATGAATGAAAGAAATCAAACACACCTGAGCTCAATCTGCATGCTGTCATTCTCTTTCTTGAGTCTATCAATTTCGCTGTTTAAGTCCTGTGATCAATTCACCAAGATTAATATAGGAAAGACAAGAAGGGCATATATATATGTATATAAGCTAGAAACCCTCAAAAGAAATATTTGTAACGAATAATAAAAGCTATATATATTCGGACCAGCTTATTTTAATGCCAGCCAAGAAAGGCCGAATCACGAGAGAGACATTTATCACATTTTCATGCCTATAGGTTTAATTTCCAGTCCAGCTGCCCATTCACTCCTTTCACTTTTTGCAACCAAGGTATAAATTAAATGCCCTATATATATATATATATATATATATATATTAGCAGATCCGATTGCCCAGAACTGGTCATAAACATAGATCGACGGCTTTAGCTTATTTGCTCATGTCTATCATTTTAAATAAAGAACAATTCAATATTGGGATTAGATCGATGTATATGTATATGCAAAGAAATGAACGGCACGGATAAACATACAGATCTGAAAAGAGATTCACAGTTCATGCCCCTTCACCATATATATCTAATTAAGGCAAAGAACTAGTCATTTTGTAACTTGTTTATACAGGAGGCGGATCAGAATTAAAAAAGATCTAACAAAAAGCTAAGAAGGCCAGGGACAAACATAAACCAACCTCATGCTTAGCGTCCCAGAGCCTCTTCCCAGATGTTTTGTGATATCTTTCTAGGATGTCAATCAACCTTCAAAAAGAAACAAAATAGAGTCAGTATAACTTGCTGATTTAGTAGTGAAGAGATATATATATTTTCCAGCACATGAACTTTATATGTCTTAGTTCTTAACAAAATAAAGATTAATCATACGTGGTTGAAGGGCTGATGTATTCATGCATTTTTCCAGAAGCAGCAAAGATAATGAGGGAAACTTGGGCATCGCATAGAACAGTAATTTCCTTGGCCTTCTTCAGGATCCCATTCTTCCTCTTTGAGTAGGTCACTTGCCTGTTGCTTGAGTTCTCAATCCTCTTGATCTCAATCTTTCCTCTTCCCATCTCTCACACCAAACTCTCTCTCTCTCTCTCTCTCTTTCTCTTTCTGATGATCCTCTGGCTTTGGATTAATGGTGAGATTTTGAAAAGAGATGCAAACACAAAAGTAACAGCAAATCCTTACCAATGCGGGTTTGTAGATGAAGAACTTTCTGCGAGGCACAGAAACGGAGGGTTCGTTTATGGATTGCAATAAAGACACACCCAATTTATTTATTTATTTATATTTATTTAATTTGGATTTGTTAATTAATTGGTGGCTTCACCTTCTTATTCACCGGTTCAATGCCACCCTCGTTGTCCTCAGTGATATCTTTAATTAAGTGTGGTATTACACGATAAAATTTGAAATTGAAAAATGAAAGGAAATTAATCTCTTGTGTGGTTTTTAGGTGGGCAGTAGGCAAATCAGAATCACAACCTACATTGAAGTCGGCGACAAACTTTTCTAGGGTTGAGTGAGATATAATAATAGGATAAATCAATTGCAAAGAAAAAGGTACAACAAAATTAGGATCAACCATCAAATCACAGGGAATTTAAGGATACAGTGGTTTCTACTATTGGCAAAGGTAGCCTTCAAAGTAAAGTCCGAACAAAGTAAATTAAAGGAATATAATGAGTTTTCCATCAGCAAAAGAAAAGAACAGAAATCCGGCTGTTTCCAGATCACGCATCAAAATTACCAAGATGAGGTTTGCCCATACTTTAGACCGACCTTCAAGTAGGTGACTAGCTAGCTGGTTGCGTGAAGTGTCTTTGATTTGAAAGGTTGGTAAAATGATCTTATTGAAGAAATTAACCTTGTTTTTCATTCTCGGAAATGCCCATCGGTTGTACGTGGATCTATGTTTTAAACTATTTTTCTTCCAAAAACTTAAGTCTCCCTTAACCACAAAGAAGATATATAATAGATCTAACCTGTTCAGACATGTATATTATGCGGAAAGATAATTACTGACTTGGAGCCAGGCCTCATGATATAACTGGAGGACAAAGGAAAGCAACGTTCACAGCCTTTCTTTCCGTGGAATGCATATATCATAGGGTTTTTTGGTTTAGCATTCGAGAATCATGTTCACACAAAGTCGCTAATTCTAAGACAAAACTCATCTCATATATTTATTTTGTATACCGTAAATCATTTTAGAAAAATAGTTTCTTCTCTCACTAATCTAAATAGACACTAAATTTGAAGATCGATTTATCGACCTGATCCAAAAAGAAATACACTCGCTGCTATTTATCTTTCTCCCCAGTGATTGGTTTTAGGTCCTTTTCATCTTCTTCTAGACTAGGGCTGAGACATGACAACCATATTTTTCGAAATTTTATGGATTATTTCTGATTTAGGGGTCAAGTACTGGACAATCTCCGAAGTACTAAGACAACTATATAATTAACAAACTATATCCTCCACTCTACTGCTCTGTATGGATCGCTGTTGTGTTACGTTTCTGCAGGATCTCCATATAAATACAACTGTAGGATTTTTTTTGTTTCTTCTTGATGTTTGAAGGATAAGCTCTTCAAATCTTTCTCGATTCAACAGTCAGGCCATACATACAAGAATCACTTTGTTAATAAGAACCCGTACCTTATATATATATTCATTTGCATCTGCACATGCACCCAAGTGTAGTTTAATTAATTTGTCCCTGAAAATTTTAGCTGAAGAACGATATATTATTCGAAAGTTTTCTTTTTAGGTTCATTATTGTCCTAAAATTATTAAAATGGAGCAATATTTATCCCTTACTATTAAAAATTAAAGTTAATAGTTAATGTCAATTTTTTAACTACGGCAATTTTGCTAAGCTTTAAAACTTCCATTATGATATCAAACTTGAAAAAACTTCCGAAGAAACAAACAAATCTATACTTTAACCCATATATATATATATATATATATATATATATATATATATATATATATATATATTTGCATACGTTTTGTGTGGCTAAATTTTTCAGACCTATGAAACTGACCTAAATGGAATTGCGCATCACAGTGCATGAGTCCCTTGATTCTTCTTAATGCATAATAAAGAAGGATTAACATTACGTACACACCAAAATAAAACGATCATCAGTTTAACAAGCCATATTAAGTTCAAGCGACTTTATCACCCAAAAGTATTTTAGAAACTTAAGTCAGAAACTGAAGAGCTAGCCTACGCTGCGCTCCAATATCAAGTCTAGCTGCCACAAGTTCTTAATGAGTCATAGCTATCACACACACAGACACACACATATAAGTTCTACATCCTCTCTTGTAGGTTTGGCTGAAGGGGCTGCACGCGAAAGGCAAATGGGGGCATCTGGGAGTTGAAATCCCTAATGCTCTGATCGAACCCATTGTCCAAGTCTCTCACACCTTCAACTGCCAAATGCTGTTGCTGTTTAACATAATGCACACGTAAAATTATCAGTCCATTATAACACACTTCCAAGAGGGGTACATGCATGCTTGTTAACTTAATAAACATCGTTTTCTAAACTTGGTAGCGGTCATATGTACAGTAGTCAATACAAACAGATGTGAGCTTCAATGAATATGGTTAATTAGGTTCCTTCACCTAGTTGTGCTCCAATTTCACACGTTTGATTAATAAACAAGATAGATCGACTTCGGTCAGGTATTATTGAAATATAAATATAAATTAACAGAAACTTAATCAAGTAGTAAGTTTTTTCAGTTATATATGTTAACAAATAATCCAGCATCTCATAACTAAGATGGGCTGCATATTACTATGGCCTTCATTAATATTTAAATATTAAACAAAATAATAGTAGCAACATATAACTACCACTCACCAGCAGGAAATTGAGCTCCCTATTTTCATCCTCCAAGATCTTGCCCTGATCCATTAATATAAAAAGTTTGGATGTTACACTTTTCCGCATTAATTAGTCTTTCGCAATATAATGTAAAATATAACAATATCAAATATTCCAACATACATTTCTCCTAAACCTCCTGTGCACTTCCATCTACCACAGAAAGAAGATACATGAGAGAGGAAATTAAAGCTTAAAATTATTATCAAGTACAAACAAATCAGAGTTAAACTGTTATTAGAAGAAAGAACCTGCTTCTCGCGGACTCCTTTGAGACCGCTTTCAAGAGCATCCTCAAATCCCATCAGCTCCTTGTAATTCAGTGACGTTATATCCTCCCCCTTCAAGTGCCTGATGAACAAATAAACGTGTGTGTTTATATATATATTTGATCAAATGTGTGCATGTGAGTGAGAGAGAGATCGAAAGATCTACTAGTGAAATATGACGCAGCATTGGCGTACCTGAGCTCAATTTGCATGCTGTCATTCTCTTTCTTGATTCTATCAATTTCATTGCTGAGGTTCTGTGAGTTAAGACAACAATTAATATTGTTCTAAACCCTACTATAAATTACTTTGCAATAAGTTAAAAGGGACTTAGTAAGAAACACCCTTTCTCTCTACTCGTGTGTAGATATATATATATATCTTATATCTACCAAAAAGTAGCTAGCTTGGAGAAGGAAAAAGGAAGCAAGTGAATCGTTTTCATACCCAGATCTGTTCATAGATCGATGTCACAGTTTTCATGGCTTTGTGTCTCAACTTTTTTATAAAAGAATGAAACGAAATTAAAGAAAGACTACACTCCAGATGTGGATCTACTCGGAATTATCATGTTCCTCGACATAATTTTAGCAAAAGAACTAAGCTTTTCTTCGTCTAGCTCAAGAAAATGACCCCCATATATATGTTTCTAGCTTTATTATTTCTAATGGAAAAATAAACATCAATATATTCATATCAGAATATAAACCTAGCTACCTCATGCTTAGCGTCCCAGAGCGTCTTCCCAGACGTTCTCTGATACCTGTCCAGGATGTCAATCAACCTATACCACCAAAACCCAAAAAAAAAAAAAAAAGCCTTTAAATCCCAAACACACACAACCAATTAATTAAAGGAAAGAAAAATAAAATATAGTCCTTACGTGGTAGAAGGGCTGATATAGTTATGCATCTTCCCAGATGAAGAAAAGATAATAAGGGAAACCTGGGCATCGCATAGAACAGTAATTTCATTTGCCTTCTTTAGGATTCCATTCTTCCTCTTTGAGTAGGTCACTTGCCTGTTGCTTGAGTTCTCAATCCTCTTGATCTCAATCTTACCCCTCCCCATCTATCTATCACCGATATTCTCTTTTCTTCGTCTTCTTCTTCTCTACTTGCTTTTTCTTTGGTCTTCTTTCTTCTGGCTTGTCAATTAATGGTTCAGAAGTATGTGGGGAAGATAAAGAAGAGTCATGGTGCAGTATTCCATTATGGGTTTGCGGATATATTACTTTCTGAGTGGCACAGAAAGGAAGGGTTTGTTTATGGGTTACGTTGTGACCCACCACAACTACTATTTTCTTTCTTTGATTTATAGCTTTGAGTTATGCAGCCACACCTTCTTGACCATTGGTTTCTCTATGTTCGTTCATTTAATTGGAATAGGCCGAGTTTAGTGCTTTTAACTCAACTATGTTGAGTTTAAAGTATTTTTTTTGTTTTGGTCAACGAGTTTTAAGTATTTAAATATATCATGTTTTTTATTAAATTAGTTTGTTTGATTTAAACTAATATATAATTTAATCATAGTAACTTATTTAGTTTTTTTTTAATGTCTCTGAAAAAAATTAATTAAGTTTTATATTTAAGACAGTATATTACCATGTAAGTGGAGTACGTAAATTGGGTTCGTGCAGGTTTTCTAGGCTACTTACGTGCATGTTTAAATTAAATTAAATGCGCATTGATGTTTGCGATGGACGGAGCTCAATAATCTTAAACAGCAAATCAAAAGTTATGGGAAACAATTATTGTCGGCTTTTAAAGTAGGAGTAAGCAATTAATAATGTGTCTAAAAGGGAACAAGAATACAGATCGATCATGGTTTTGCTAGCTAGAAGTATAGGAGTACTACAGTATATATATTGCAAAAAGAAGGGACGAAGGGAAATAAAGACGAGAAATGTCTATGTTCACGGACATGATTTGTAAAAACTCGTTTTATTAATGGGATTTTACGTTTTTACGATTTTTTTTATTAAAACGATTTTATTAATTTTCCGAACGTTTTTAAGTTTTTACGATTTTTTTACGTTTTACGATTTTTCATTCTCCTTCCGTTTTCAGGTAAAAACTCGTTTTTAAGAATCTTGTTCACGCATCAAATATTATTAGAAATCATTTTGAAATTATTGCAAATATATAAGCGCGCGCGTTTTTTGTAAGAAATATTTTGTGAAAAACAGTTGACTAAAATCATATTGTTGACAAGAGATCAAAGCAATCTTTGATTTGGAAAATATTACTTGAAAAATTGTTTACGGTCAGTCTACTTAATTAAAACATCATATATATGTATGCAATAATAAGATGATAATAGAGTAAAAGTGAGTATAGTGATTAATAATCATGAAAAAAATTAAACTCGGGTAGTTTCACAGGAAATTCTATTTTTTTCAGCAAAAAGTTTCTTTTGCTGTAGTTAAATAATGAATTGTCTCCCCCCCCCCCCCAAAAAAAAAAAAAAACCTTCCAAACATTGGAATGTGACAGCATAAATATCCTCTTCATTAAGAAATATCCTTTTTGAAATTAACTATATTCCCTCTGATCCTAATTATAAGACTAAGTTGATTTTTTTTGTGAGATTAAAGAAACTAATTAAAATACTTTAGATTATTTTTATATTTAATTTTTTCTTCAAACTAATTAGTTTAACTAATAAACTAATATATAATTTAATGATACATAATATATAACAAATTTATATGATATGATTAAGTAATTTATTTAACTTCCTTAATATCTCAAAAAAAAAGTCAAACCAGTTTTATAATTAAGACCGATGGAGTAGATACTATGGTGGCAGGAGAGCACCAGTTGGCACCTCTGATTTCAAAGCTTGTAAAGGTGGTGGTTCGGTAGAAACTGCAAACCTTCACTCGTGGATCGGTTGCATGACATGGTAATAGAGGATTAGGATTCTATACGCAAACGACTATTATCAAGCATAGAATTCCAATCAATTATAGTATATATCGTAGGGCCATAATGAGCTAATAAATTGCCTCGCGTTGATGATTTGAAATTATTGAAATCTCGAGTTAATATCATAGAAGATAGTAACTTGAGGTTTCAACAGAAATAAAATTAACCTTTTCATCTTCAGATGCCAATATCTTTAAAGTTACTTCAGAAACTCTAAACTTCACCATCATAATAGTACTATCTAAAGCTAAGGACCAAGATTTATATGTTACGTCTGTCACTGAGAAAATATGAGGCAGGTTATATACTTGCATATAAAGGAGATGATCTTTATCATAGAATATGTTTATTGTCTTGTTAGCTAGCTAGGCTACCCTCTTCCTCGCTAGACATGTTAATATTCCTAATCAGCGCACTAAACCCGGTCGTCTAGATCTCCACCATAAATTTTTTTTTTAAAAAAAAAAACTGTCATTTTCCTTTTAAAGTTTTAATTTGAATGCTGGAGGTGACCAGTCAAACCCACAAAAATGGGTTTGATAAGAGGTTAGGGCGGAAGTGTCAGGATCTACTTGCCCGATTTCATGTCAAGAAATTTTTAAAATAATAATAATAATAATAATAATATATAATAGGAGAGATCAGAGTCCCATCAGAAGATTAGCAGAGAGGTAAGGTAAATGAGATGAGAGAGCAAAACAACCACATCTATGTATAGCGTCTGCTCTATGCAGGCTAAGAAGTATGAAGGAAGGAGACCTAAAAGCAGATGGATTCTACAAAATGACCTGAGGTTAAAGGAATGTTCTTCGTGTCTCTTTACACGTAACAACCTTGACATCTCATCAGAGTTTGCAATGTATCATTTAGACAAGATTACGATGGGGCTTTCTTTTCAGTTTTCTCCCTAAATTTCATTTTTCAGAGGGGTAGGCCTCAAGGCAAGAAACTGGAAACATAGGCACTTCTCTAAAGGGCAAAGATTTGAATTGAGTTCTACATATATATCTCCTAAATAATACTATTTGGTTTTCATTTTAGTTGATCTCAACACGTCTTCTTAGGGATAGGATTCCGATGCCGTCTATATATATTTCCTCATTACTAGGTTCTTTCCGTTAAACGCAATCAATCTAAAGGGACAGTTCTCCTCTTGTACAAGATTGACAACAGTACTTCGACTGTGTTTTTACCTTTTCCACAAGCTAGGTTTCTCTACACGAGGAAGAAAACAATTACCAATATTTTGCAAATGATTTCAACATTGAGTCTTTTTATAATAGCTTCTAATAAACTGAAATCTTAATGGTCTTTTCATTGGTTTTTAAGAAGACGATTTTCGACAAGGAACCGGCTCAAAACCTCTCTCACAAGTTATCACAATTCGTCAAGATAGGGAGTGCATGAAGGTATGGCAAGGATGATCCAGATGGATGGAAAGCACTTCCATATTTTAAACAGGTGTGTATCAATGTCTCTCGTGCCTTCTTTTCTAGATTCTTTTTTTTTTTTTTATACAATTGAGACACCTCAACTTATTCCTATGGGAATATTACACCCATTACAATCTTTCCTAAGAATGACCTCTAAAGCCTCAGAAGGCGTGAATATTTCATGTAGCCCCTGTCCTGAGTCAAGGCCTTTCTTTGCAAGATAGTCTGCCGTAGAGTTGCCAGATCGAGGCACGTACGTAACCTTTGACTCCCACTCCATATGCAACAGCTTCTTCACTTCATCAAGGATGTCGGAGTCGCGGTGATGGTCCCCTTGTTCTTGAGTCAATAACTCAAGGCACTCAGTAGAATCTGTTTCCAACCATACTTTTCGGAATCCCATCGCCCAAGCAATCTTAAGGCCCAAGAGACAAGCCCAAATCTCGGCAAATAACTCATCCTCATCCTCAATGGGATGAGAGAATCCCCTAATAAATATGCCAGAGGAGTTACGAATAATCCCCCCACAGGCACACCTATCAACAGCTCTAGAGTAGGCAACATCCACATTCACCTTCGCCCACCCCTCCTCTGGCGGGTGCCAAACCTCCTGACTAGTAGCCAGCGTAACCCCATAAAGTTTAATCCCTGCCAAACGGTTATTCGTAGTACTCATAGCTTCTATCATCGCGTTTGTACTAGCAAGGATATTGTGGTTCAGGTTGAACTTCTTTTCAAACACAAACCAATTCCTCCGCCTCTAGATCCACCAA
The DNA here is from genome assembly GCA_034222035.1 of Acacia crassicarpa. Classification (NCBI taxonomy): domain Eukaryota; kingdom Viridiplantae; phylum Streptophyta; class Magnoliopsida; order Fabales; family Fabaceae; genus Acacia; species Acacia crassicarpa. The sequence goes on from JAWXYG010000004.1 coordinate 3,208,575, forward strand.
CACAGTATGGTGAACCTCGAAGCCCACTTCTTATTCGCTCTACTGCGTCCTCTTGCATTCCACCATACCCAGTCAGATAGGGCCATGCTACAAAATTTGCGCCACCTCTCGGGGGGTACTACCTTGCGCCATAATGATCTCGAATGTACATAATCCCGAAATACATGAATAGTATCATCCACACTCGCGCCACATAGGATGCAACTTTGATCAGTTGTTAGTCCCCGCCTTCATCAATTTGCATTAGTGAGCAGACACTATCTGGCTAGTTGCCAGAGGAGCATCTTGCACCACTGTGGTGCTCGTATCTTCCATAAGCAATCCCAGTCCTTTCTATCTTCCAACATGTTCCCTAAAGCCATGCTATATGCAGATTTCACTAAGAATTCTCCATGTTTCGCCCATTTCCATCTAACATCGGACGAAGTATTCGCAAGCTCAATTCCCCCACGAACTTTCTCCCATGTTTGCTTAATAACTTTCCAAACATTGGAGCTTGGCCGTGATGTTTCAATATGAGGGAGTAAATCATCCCCACACTTATACTTGCTTCGTACCACCTTAATCCAAAGGTCATCCCTATGCGTTACAAGCTTCCATCCCAACTTCATAAGGAAAGCTTGGTTTTGGTATTTTGCATGTCTCAAGCCCAATCCACCCCTCCATTTCTCTTGGCACACCTCATCCCAAGCAACTAGTGACACCTTACGTCTCTCTGCGGTACTCCCCCACAAAAAAGATCTATTTTTCTTGTCCAGGGCCTCACAAACAACACTAGGAAGATGAGATGTTTGCATTGTATATGCCGGGATAGCCGAGGAGACCAAAGAAATAAGTGTAGCTCTACCAACTAGAGAAAGGGTATATTATATATATTAGCTTTCCATTTAAACAATTGATCCTTAACTTTGTCAATCACTACTTGAAATGACTCCAACCCCATTCTTTTATGATGAAGTTTCACACCTAGATACTTGCTAAGATCCGCTGTTTGAGTGAAGCCAAGTACCGTGCTGAGCTCCGTGCACTTGAGATGATTCATATTCTTAGAAAAAAAGACCCGAGTCTTTGAAGCATTTACCTTAAGACCAGAACATTCACAGAAGTGGTCCAAACATTCCCGCACCATCTCTGCCTGTTGAAGTGAAGCTTCAAAAAACATAATAATATCATCAGTGAAGAACAAATGTGATATCGGTGGTCTCGTCTTCGTGAGGCAAATAGGCTTCCATTTCCTTGTATCTATTCGTTCTTGAATCATATGAGCTAACTTTTCCATGCAAACCACAAATAGGTTTCTAGATTCTCGTGTTATCTGGCAACACAAAAAGATTCATAGTAGTCATTGGCAAAAAAAAGAAAAAAGATTCATAGCAGTCATAGCCAAATTCTTAACACTTGGTGAATTTTCCAGTAGTTACGTATTTGTTTAGGTTGCTCTCTACCAGTGGTGGAATCAGAAAATTATTTTAGCCTAGGTCAAAAAATGAACATATTGAACTATTTACTAAATAATATCGATAACATTAAAATACAAATAAAAAATAACTGACAATTATAAATCAAAAGATAACATAGTAAACAAAAATTCTATAACGTTTGAAAAGAGACTCATCACAAGGTGCATCACTTTTAAAAATTATGTTCTTAGAAATATCACTTTCTAAAGTTATTTTCTTCTTAAAGAACACATCTATGCGGTTCTATTTTCTTTACTCATCTTTTTTAACCTACAGCAAATTTGGTAACCCAGCTGAATATATAGGTGTCAATGTTAATTAATATCCTGTGTCACTAATTAAAAATTAATTCTTATAGTACTATTTTTTAAACACCCTTATAGTACTATTCAATCCACAAAATTAATACTTAAATGCGCATTCCATCTACCTCAAAACAAAATAATTGGAGAAAATACAAGAAATATAGTATAAACCCGAAAATATTTTTTTAAAAATGCAAATTTGATTCAATTTTAGCTAAGCAAATAATCTATTATAATCTATTTTTTATAGAGAAATTCATTATAAAATCATAAAACAATCAAATAATAAATTCAAAACGGTTAAACTTAGCCATTAACCATCGTGGCTTCTACATATATATAGTCATTTATTGTCAAAATTCAAGACTCTTCCAATCATAACCCCAAAATTTTCACTAATCCACAATATTATCCTCATTAAAAAGAAAAAAATACATAAAACAACTTTCATAAGAGGAGTGAGGTGAAAATAAGTGACGATTTTAAGTACTTATTTAGTCCTTAAAATAAAGATGAACAATGCCGGATATAAGATAATACTGACATTTTCACTAGGTACCTCAAACAATAATTTTACTTTTCTCTTACAGCTTAATAAATAATGAACCCAATATTATTCTAATAAAAAAAAAAGAGAATATAATTACAGAAAAGATAAGAGATTAGCTTGAAGCCAAATTTTTGACCAAAATAAAATATTTTATAATATATACATTTAAATACATAAGATAAAACCAAGCCAATTGGAGGCCCTAGCTAGCCATAACATGGCTCCACCGTTGCTCTCCACCCACATCAAAAAACATTTATAAGCTTGCAACTACTTGGGACACCAGGTGCAATGATGGGAAGATAGCTACGGCAACAAAAATTCTTTGGACTTTTACCTATATTTGGATAAAGAGAAAATTAGGGAGAAATAGAATTAAGAGAGAGAACTCATAAAAATAGATTTTTTTTTTTTTAAAAAAACTAGTTTTGAAAGTTTTCATTGATAGTATTTTCTGTCTTATTTTCCCTTCACCGCTCTCTCAATCCAATAATGGCATTACCATGTGGTTCCAACCTTGATCCTGGACTGTGTACATTCGGACCATTATGGCCCAAGTAAGTGATGCTAGATTCCAACCGTTGGCCCATCTACATATTGGGACGTTATAGAATCCTTTGATTGGTCCATTCTAGATAGCTGGGTTGAAGGATCTTTTTAGTGGGATCTTGAAAACTTGTACTGGCCTGTTTAGCATTATAACAGCAAGATCCGTGTTTCAACTTTCAAATTACTTGGTGGGACTGATGCCGAACCCCTCCAAAACTTTTTTGTATCAAAAAAACTTTCAAATTTCTAGTCAATGTGAGTTGGCATAGATGGTAAGGGATCCAAGATTAAGCCCTTGGGTTGTGGGTTCGATCCCTTCTGCCGTCGCTGGGACTCCTTTGGTAGGCAATCTCGTAAGTCTCCAGTTAGTGCTCATAGAGCCCGGGGCTGTGCCCTAGCTTTGGTAGGGGGACTGATGCCGAACCCTCCAAAACTTTTATATATATATAAAAAAAAACTTTCAAATTCCTATTTTATCAAAAAGAAAAAGAAAACTTTCAAATTCCTACATATGAAGGGAGATTTCGTCTTACCCTTGGATTGTAGGTGAACCCAACCCCTTTCCTAAAATTTTCATATAAAAAAAAAATCAAATTCTTTTATATATATATATATATATAAAACTTTCAAATTCCTTCTTATAAATTTTTTTTAAAAAAAAAACTCAAAAATTCCCCCCCTTGCTTTACTATACTTTTTTATGTGTTTGTATAGGATTGTGTTGGAGGAAGTATTGTGTGATTCTTTTTTTATTCTGATGTAATGTATTCTCACATAATAAAAAACCAGTGGTGCCCTCTCCCACACATTAATGTTGGCGGATTAAATTAATAGTAGCATTTTATCATAGCTAGTTTTAAATTGCCGAAAATTGAATGGTTTCAAGTCTCAACCATACGGTACAGGTGTCCCATGTCACAGAATGACGGGATCGGTGTTCAAAGGCTATCTTGCGGATCAATTTGATCGCATACAGATTACAGAGTGCTCGGGACTCTCCGATGATAAGACCAGGACGCAAAGCAAATGGCATTGTAGGATCCTTCAAATTACAAAAATGGAAGACGATACATCATATTACTTCTTAATGACTACCATCCATCTCTCCAATGATCGTACGTCCTAGGTATAATTGCCTCAGTAGATCTTCCACCATGAAGTATTGATAGCCATGGAGCAGACTTCCACTACGACGTATTGTTAACAGTTAATCAAAACCAATTAGAAACGCTGAAGTCTCGAAGCTTGCTAAGATGTCTCTCCATGTCTCGTCTGGTTTTGTCCCACTCTTCCCTTTCTATCACAGTTGTTGGATCATCTTTTTCACTCTGCACCAAGCGGGGAAGACGGAAAAGCAGACATGGAATCAGCTCATGCGCACCAAGTCAACAACAGTCAACAATCAACAGTTTCAGTCAAGAGATAGTTACCGCATGAATTATTTTGAAGGATTTCCCATTATCTCGTATAACAAGCAAGTCACTCTTTCTATCTCTATTTCTTCCCCCTGGAGCGGTCACCTGTGTAAAGCATACTAACAGTTACCATGAATGCGAAAATCACAGATCACTATTCATATTCATAACTCTCAGAGTGAACAAGAACTGCCCTTTTAGTTAGGCAACCCTAACTTAAGTACTTCTAACTGAAAGAGACAAGCAAGATATAGATGTCCAATTTGGTAGCTGGGTTGTTGGGTTCTTTCTTTTTAGTCACTAATGTGATGTGCAAAATGGCAAGCTAAGAAGGATCATTAAGACAAGATAACAACTAGGATTACCCTCACATTAGAGAAACAAGGAATTTAAGCAATAGCTTGCTTAAGATGAAAGGTACGGTAATGTGCATATGAGATACAAGGAAATTGCAAGCACCAGTAAAGCTGTAGATGACTAAAGACAGTCATTAAACTTAGTTAACTGAAGGCTGAAACTTTTCTAATGGCGAAGGACCACACGAGTGATATACTCTGTCCAAATTGACTAGGCTGCATCATTTCAATTTTATTGGATGTACCCTCTGAAGGGACATGTTGCTGCACAAAGTAGTAATTATCCAAAATCAGCGAGAACATTTTTTAAAAAAAAAAAAAAAAAAAAAATTTACCAGAACTTTGGCTCTGGTGATTGACTTGGATTTTGAATCAATAACATAAATTTCTTCAAAATCCAAAATAAACTCAGGGTCACCCAATCTCCGATTTTTGTAGTGTTTTGTCAAGAAGACCTGCAGCAAGAAGTCAGTCAGCTAAGCAAGAGCTGCGAGATATCATTAAGAAATAAGTGCATCCTTTCAGCTCTAGTTTCATCACCGTCTTGGACTTGTATTATGATAAACTTTCTAAGGATAAGAGGGACATTTGAGATGAACACATTTGGTCCCATAAAGAAAGCAAATCATTTCAATATACCGCAGGCTCAACTACAATTATTGTCGCTACCTTCTGGATCTCCCTTGTAGTTTTATAAAGTGGATCTCGAGGTGCATCAATTGGTGGCTCAGTCACATTGTAGCATCCATAATCACTTTTGGCGCATCGGATGTACTGCATAAACAGGCAAAACCAAAGCATGAATAATCTGGAATTATAACATGTATACCGGTTAATGAGATACAAAAACAATGAGCCCAGTGAATGCACTCGATTGCTCATGTCATGTTTTGGACAGCTTCTTAAATTGCTAGCCATGGTCAAGTATTGTTTTTGAACTATTGATTTCATGACCTCTACATCACAATATACAGACGAAGCACTTGATAAGAAGCCAAAGGAGAGGAGAAGAACATCCCATGGTACAACGATCAATGTAGTTAAATAATGAGAATGATTCTAAAATCATGATTTTGGCAAGTAATTAAAATATTTCCCCGGCTTTATACATTAGGTAGCAAAATTGCAGCATGGATTCCCTGAGTTCTAAAAGAGACATAAAGTTCTAATTACTTTAGTTTATGAAACACAAAATATCATGAAGATCACGTCTGAAAATTTATTGTTAAGGGGAGAAGATGAGTGATAAAATAGATATCAGACAGCACCTTCTGAGGCATTGGAGCGAGAACCTTGGGAATTGAATAAACGTCCGTATCCGGAGGAGTAACATACATCTACAAAAAAAAAAAAAAAAAACCACAGGGAAGGCGTGGAAGGTTATAACTATATCTCAAAATAAAACAAACTAGAAAATCCTGCCCTTCGAAGGGTAGGGCTGCACTCACTGACCTCCCTAAAATCATAGACATCGTTATCAGGGTCTGGCGGTTTCCTTATAAAGAAGTCGCAGTCAAAAAAGCTTATCTTGTGAAACTCTTCTTCGTTAATTCTGTAGTCCACGACCATCTCCGAATCCCAACCTTGCGTTGACACGAAGCTCTTGCTGTGCACCATCTCAATGTCCTCGTCGCCACCAGAAGCAGACTGCGCCAGAGCACCAGACAATGGGTCGTACTCGATTTCAAAGTCCTTCTTGTTGTCCACCTCCTCCATTTCATCCGGATCCATCATCTCATAGTCATCGGAGCCAGCGGCTTCGCCGTCACCGTCGTCAGAACGCACCAAAAATGGGCTTTTTCTCGTAAAAGGTGAGGCCACCACAGGGGGGTTTAAAATGGAATGGGATTTGAAGGGTAAAGAGAAGGCAGATAGAGGGGATTGGGAGGGTGGGGGCAGTGAAATTGTTGAAGTGAGCAACTTTGGGGATAGAGGAGGTGAAGAGAAGAGGAATAAAGAGGTGGGATTGGTGGTCATGGGTTTTGGAGGGAGGGAACGAGCTTTAGTTCGGCAGGCAGTCACCGCGCGGGTGGAGTGTAGTCGGATAACAGAGCCTCAGACTCAGAACAAGGAGGAGCTGGGCATGATGAGTGTTTTGCTGAGTTGCGCGAAAAGTCTCCGGATAATATTTTTAAAATGTTGGTTTTAGTGTTTATAATTTAAAATTCTAATAATAATAATAATAATATCATTATTGTTACAACTTACAACGACTAATATTGAATTAAAATTTTAAAATAAAAGACAAATACAAATAAACATTTTGACTCCTTTTTATTTATAGTTTTTAATTATTTTTTTCTTAACTTTATTTATTTATTTATTTATTTTGGAATCCCGCGCAATTTCTCCGCAACCGATTTCTTCTGTTTAGGGCTTAGTCTTCAGCCAATGTTTTCCCACCCTAATTAGTGAATCATTGCCAGAGGCCCCGACATTCCGAGGCTAGACTAATTAGTTTTGATTATGGGGGAGAAGGCTCCTCCCGCTGATGGTAATTCGGCGAGGTTATCATCGTTGTTCGCCAAAAAGGGTGACCGCCTAATTTTTACGGTGGAGCTCCGGCCTGGAGAGACCACCATAGTCTCATGGAAGAAGCTGATGAAAGACGCCAAAAAGGTTAATGGATCCACTTCGGCTCCCGATTATCCCACCAATGCACACCCCGCCCTGGAGTCAAGAATCGCTCCTGTTAGACTTTCTATCTTCTCTACTGTCCGATATGTTTCTCTGTTGATGTGATTTCAGAGAATGCGTTCGTCTCTTCCTAGAATTATGCATGCATTTATACCATAAAAAGGAATTAGACATACATTATAGTTAAGACACTTGCAGAGTTCGTGTTTTCATTGTTAGTATTTCCCCCCAAACCATGCGTTATACTTAGCACTACATGACAGGACCTAAGTCGAGGGCGTGGTTTCTCAGTTGGCATAGTTACATTCGGATCCCTCTAGTTTGCTTACCACTACCAGAACAATTCCGGTCTTATAATTTCAATCAAAGTATTTTATCTGTTTAAATTAGATATCTGAAATACAAGTGAAAATTATGGACGATTTTACTATATTTCAGACTCGTAATGGGTGTTACTGGCCCTCTTAATTAGTATTTTTAGCTACGTCCATATAATAGCATGTCTTGTAATACAATGTTTCTTGTTTTTTTGGGCACCGCTGCCATAAAATTTTGGACTAGGATATTTTCTTTTTGAAATTGTATTGCCTCAAGCCTTGCTCATCTTTTATAGGGTCCTGCTGCTGATGACAAAGTAACAGATGCTTGCCAACCAAACCGTTTCAGTGCTGTAATAGAGAAGATTGAACGTCTTTACATGGTGCGAATGTGTATATTATGTTTGCTGAGTTTGTTACTAACATCGCATGACTTTCAGTTATCAATTCATATCATAGATGTGCATTGAAGTTTTATATTTTGGGCAATTTTTCATGTTGGGATGTTGATATTTCAGGGTAAGGACAGTAGTGATGAGGAAGATCTTGATGCCCCTGATGATGATCAGTATGATACAGAAGACTCTTTCATTGATGATGCTGATCTGGTTGGTATCTTTCTATATTGTTCTGGTTTGATCGCTGACTGGAGAAATATCCATTGAATTATGCGCCCTCCACATGTATATTACTTTTGTTTTAGGTTTCTTCTCCTTTCTGCAGGATGAATATTTTGAGGTTGATAATTCGGTAATTAAACATGATGGCTTCTTTGTCAACAGGGGGATGTTGGAACGCATGTAAGTCTTGATTTTGTCTAGTTTTTCTTTCACTTTTCTGAATATTTCGTTTGGGTATCTCCTTATTCTTCTCTTCCCAATAACTTATATTTAGCAAATCATTCGACCTTTTCTTCTTTGGTTGATTGGTGAAGTCAATTGGATAATGTCGCTGCAGTATTGCTTCTTTTTTTATGGTCATTAATGTGTGCTTTTGGTGTAATGTGAAGTGAGATAGTTTATCAGTCATAGTCATTATGAATTGAAATTTCCAGAGAACAAGATAATAATTGTTGTAGACAACTTGTATTATTGTCGTAGACAACTTGTATTACACATTTTAGTATATTATGCTATAGGTATTGCCAATAATGTTCATGGCAGTTCTTGAAATGGGTGCTTTATTGTTTTAGGGTTGCAGATGCTTCTGTCAGTTCCTAATGCAATTTTTCTTGTTCATGCTTTAACTTTTGTGTCACTTGTCGAAAAGCTCTGCATTAATTTTCTTCATGACTTTCCTTTGTTTGTTTCTTAATTACTAGAAGTGAACCATCAGTATCAGCTAACCAGCCCCCAAAGAAAAGGCGCAAAAAAGATGTGTTGAAGAATCCTGGTGATAGTTATGAAGGTCAAGGACCAAATAAACACGGAAAACTGCGCAAGGCAGCAACTGGAAAAGCAGCATTGTTACCAATGAAGAATATGTTTAGTTCCTCACAAAATTTGGCTGTACCTAGTGAAAATTACGATGAATCAAAATTTCAGAATCAATTGGATGTCCCAGGAATCAGTTTGAAAAAGAAAATTGCTGATACTAAACCAGTATTGGATTCTTCTGTCTCTTTGAGAGTGTCTAATGATGATGGTCCTAATTCTGTGACTGAAGCAAAGAATGTTGATAAACAGAATGCAGGAACCCTTCAAATAAAGAACATGAGCAACAAACACAATGATGCAAGTACATCATCTGATGCTTCTAAACGGAAGTTCCGTGAAAAAAGCACTGGTGCACATTCCAAATCCCAACCTGGAAGACCCCCTTGTAATACTGATGATTTGGAAGGTACAGGTCGGTCAAAAGAAAAAAATAGGATGTGTGAATTGCCAGATCTTAACTTTTCTGAGGGCAAGTCTGTCATGCAAAAAGCAGTAAGTTGATGTCTTTTGTTTTTCTGTTGTTAGGCACTTTTAATTTCAGTTCTTATATTAACAAATGATACTTAAAAGTTCTCTATAAGACTTCAATAGACAAAGTTGCACCCCTGGGTCTCCCCTGAAATTTTGGATATAGATATGTGTGTATGTTAGCATGAATAAAGAGGAAGTGCAGTATGATGAAAATATAGACGTAGAGTAGGGGAAGGCAAGTGGAAGGGGGAGCAAGGACCAAAAGAAAGTCTTGGTGGGTGTTAGGCATGAATTCCTAGCATTTTGGTGATATTTTTTGACCCCCTATCTTTTAACTTGTCTTTTGGGTTGTTGTGGGTAATGCCATGTCTTTGAAATGAACTTAGCTTAAGAAAAACAGGCATGCTGGACTATGGGGTGACTATTTTTAAAATAGTTTGGAGAGGAATTTCGGCTAAGTGAGCTATCCTTGTATTAGCATCTTCATGCTCCCGTTGAAATATATGTGCTTTGTTGATCTGATCTTTTTAACTGCAAATGATGATATCTGTAACGATTTACTGTTTGTTTGTTAACATTTCGTGCCACTTCCTACAATAAATATGTCTGTGAATGTGTGAAGACTCTTGGTAAGTGGTAACTGGTGTTCATGAATCTGTTCAAATGCTCTGCAGAAATTAAATTATATGCACAAGAAAGATGGTTCTAGTGTGAGGCCAAAAATTTCAGTTCTTGAAAAGGCAATTAGAGAGTTAGAGAAGATGGTAGTAGAATGTAAGTTTTATATTTGTGATGAACTTCACATTTCTCCATTTATGAATAGTTGAGTGTTCATTACAAGTGCTTAATTATTATTATTTTTTTGTTTTCTGGCTGTGCTAACTATACAGCAAGGCCACCTGCAGGGGAAAGGCAGGAGGCTGATACTGTATCCCAGGCAGTCAAAAGGAGACTGCCTAGAGAAATAAAGATAAAGCTTGATAAAGTTGCTAGAATAGCGGTGATGACTCTTGCTAATCTCTTGATATTGTGCTTCTAAATATGTAGACAATGTTGTGTTCTATTTTTACTCTAGGGCTTTTAACTTTTTGATATTGTTATTTTTTTTTTCCCTGAATGATAAAATTCATAGTCTTTACTGCTGCAGGCAAGCCATGGGAAAGTATCAAATGATTTAATTAACCGTCTGATGAGCATATTGGGGCACCTGATTCAGCTTAGAACACTGAAGGTATTGCAGCCTTCTTAATATAAACAGATGTGAGGTAACTCTATAGTGTGGATAGAGTGTCTTGCTAAGATGAAAAAGTGGAATGTTCTAAAGCCAATTTATTCCAATAGCTTAAGTTAGGAGAAAGTGTAGGAACGGTTTTGCATAATTATTTCTAGCACACCTTCTCATGTGAAAGTTTTTAGGCATGAAGCATGGATAAATCATAAGCTTACACTAATGTGTTCTGAAAATTGATCTAATTACTCAAATGAGGGCAACAAGGACCTAACTCTTGATAGCCTAATCTTAAAAGATTTGGTACCTTGTAAAGAAGCGATTTGCCCATGGCCCATTGCTTTATTAAGCTGTTCAAAGAAAATTTTTGAACGGCTTCTTATGTAAATTTCTGACAGTGCTCTTATTGGAATGCTGCAATTTGGGAAATTTATTGATGGTTCATATCATATATTTTGTTAATATTAATAGTTATTATTGAACCCAAAAGTTTGTAAAGTTGACACCATGGCTATTCTTCCTCTTATTTAGTATTATTATATAAATAATAATTTTTAAGTACTAATATTACTAAATAAACTAAGGGGGCTAGGAATTTCAAGAATTGACAAACCCCTATTATTGAATGGGTGGGAAAGACAGGTTTGGAATTGATCCTCGCTACACAAATTTTTGTAATTTCAATTTCAATTATTAGGATAGGTTTCAATGTTCCTCTGTTTTCTTATGACCTTATTTTTTATTTTCAGTTCAGATTGGTTTTAGTGGCTAATCAATATACAATTTAGTTTCAAATCTTTGAATTGTATTAAAACTTCAGCTTTGAGCTTTTTAGTCTTATGCTTTTTATCCTTTTCATTCCACCTTTGTTACTGATCACTTAAAGTATTCAACTTGCCTTGCATTTGCATATGGATTGCTCTAGTTTTTCTGATATGCTAAAAATGTTGCCTTTATCCTTCCTTTCTTCCTTCTCCTTTCCCCTTTTGACCAACTACTTCAATGTGATGTGACTGAGTATGACATTTTCTATTTAAATTATATATTTTCTGGCCAATGTGTAAACAAAATTTAATCTTTCTTTAGGGTTTTCCGTACTTCCAGTTTCATTGTTGTAAATATCATAGTCTTAACAATCGCCTTACCTCTTGTTTCACTATTACTTACTCATGCATTGTTTTCCTGCTACAGAGACATTTAAAAGTAATGATAAGTATGAACATGTCAGCAAAGCAGGAGAAAGATAATAGGTTGCAGCAGATAAAGAAGGACGTTGTTGAAATGATTAAGGTGCAAGGCTCCTCACTGCTATATAAGGTATATTTTAGTCACACTAGCTTTTTCATTCCTTGCCAGTTATTAGCAATGTGGCTTGCATGCATTTTATTTTCACTCATTGAAATCTAAAGACCTATAACCTTTTCTATTGTTGTGAGAGTGCGTGCAGAAATTGTGATTGGTGTATTTGCCAATATCATGCTATATGTTCTTTAGAATGCTAATAGATCATTTAACTGGAAATAGATTTTATTTTATCTTTTTGCTTGTGGTGTCAAACCCTGACTCATGTTTTGCATATCATCTATTTACATTGTCTTTATCACAATTTTTGGACTATCATTTTGTTTCACAGTTTCTGTTGTATAATTTGAGATGAATGACTACTTTTGGGCATTTCAGCTACAGCAACAAGGTGGAACATCTGGTGATTGTCAAGAATTTGGTCCCGATGAAAAAGTTCTAACTGCAAGGAAGCTTAACACTGCAATGGAAGATAAGATTTGCGATCTCTATGACCTTTTTGTCGAGGTACAATAGCTGGAAGTTTAAATGTTTATTTTCAAAAGCATTATTGGTTGTACAAAACCTTTTTTAATGAATCTTGTTTTTAATTGTTATAGGGGTTAGATGAAGATGCAGGCCCACAAATCAGAAAATTTTATGCTGAGGTGATTCAATATTTTTGTTCTCATTTCAATAGGTCTAGCAGAGATTATGTTGCTTCTACTTTGTTAAATGTTAATCTTGCATTTTACTACCTTCCCTACTCACCACTCCAAACATCTCATCTTCCTGGGTCATGGACCACCTGTGTAACCCAAAAATAAAAATGCACAACAGACTGCCAGCCCCTTCTTCAATTGCTTTTCCTTTGAGCCACAAAGAAAATTGTTGTATTGAGCATTTAATGGGTTAGAAATAATGGCATTCCTACCATTGATTTTTCTCTGTTTTATACGCTCTCCTTTCAGGAGCAGTGGTGCTTTTTTTTTTTTTTTGAACAGGTAGCTTCTGTCATGTCTAATTTAATCTGTATGCAGTTTTTTACAAAGTAATATAAAATATGGGGATTATAAATTTTTCAATTTTTTTGACGCCTAGTACCATTTCATGCTCAGCTTGCACGATTATGGCCAAATGGCTGCATGGACAACCACGAGATCAAACATGCAATTTCGAGAGCAAAAGAGAGGCGCAAAGCATTGTACAACAGACATAAGGTATGCCCCCAGCGAGCAGTAATTGTCATTCTGGAGAAGCTATGGCATTTTCTCAAAAGGACAACTTTTATTGTTCTCTAAGTCACTACAAAAATAAGAGAAGAGTTTCTCCAATTCTTTTCCTCCTTGTGAGGAATTTGAAGCTTTTAATTCTTACTCTTTTCTTGCTCACGGACCAGACACTGCCTGGATGTTATATTTCTCCGGATGGTGCCCTTTATTTTTTAGTTTTATTTCACTGTTTGACTTGTGCGTAATCAGGATCAGCACAAGGTTAAGAGGAAAAAAATTTTGGGAGCTAGGAAGGAGGAGAATGTTCGATATGGTGCCTCGCATCAGAACATGGGAGAGAGATTAGCTCCAGAATCTAGCAGTCATGCTTTTACTTCAGTGAACAGACAAGTTTCTAATAATACAGTCACCACTGGCCGGGCTCCCAGTTGTTCCATGAATGGTCCTAAACAAGATAAAGTTAAAGGAGGTTCAAGTAATCCCCGGGATAATGTAAGGGCAGCAGATGGTGTTTTAAGAAAGAAGGTGAAGAGAAAAGCTGAGCTGGAATCGGAAGGACCTCATATCCGTCCAGAAAAGCCGCGTTCTTTGCTGGGAGAAGAAAGGCCCAAGGTCCTAAAGCAGTCTGCGGGGCTTTCCCTTGAATCAAACTTTCAGCCGACATCTATTCGAAGTCTTGAACAGTCAAGTTAACGTGATATCAACTAGGAGGCTTACACAGAAACTAGGAGGCTTACACAGAAAAATTATCTGTGTGTGGCGCTTTCATTTTTTTTTTTTTTTTTTGGGTTCTCTCAATTTCCCCTCTTCAGTGAAATATATGCTAATGATCATCTCTTTTTTGTAATTTTTTGATACAATCTCTTTTTTGTAATTAAATGCCCCTTCAAGGTTCTAATCTTCTGTGGAGTATGGGTTCATCCATAGGCTTTATTTTCGGCCCCTTCTGTTTACTGAATTTCCTCGTTCTAATGATTTTTCACCACTGTCGAAAATATTTGGGATATCCGTATTTATTTTTCATCTCTCTCCCGTAAAAATGAAAATGAGCCGGATTAACATCAAAATATGTTAAAGGGAATAATTTTTCATGGTGAATTCCCGTTAAGGAAAGTGCTCATATACTATGGCCTCTAATAAGAACTAACCTATACCCCCGTGAAAGAATTTTTTATGCCGTTTTTAATATTTTGATGATTAAATTTTTAACCATACAATAAGTCAAAAGGGGGCCAAAAGCCCAATAACAAACTACAATATAAAAGGCCCTAAATAAAGTCCTGGTGTTCTTGCTGCTGCTAGGATCATGCTCCCTAATACGGGGGACTAGTTTTTACTTTTGTTTGTTATTTTGTATTATCTTCAGTTCTAAATATAGGATAAAACTCTTATTAAAAAAAATATAGGATAAAGTTTGTAGTGCAATCTGCACTATAACTTTTGTCTTATATTTAGGTTCGGATGGAGTATTATTTTCCACCTTATCCAAAAAAAAAACTACATTATCGACGTTCCCATATTGTCTTGAAGGAGGTAGCAACTAACATGAACCTCCTGGAAGATTTTCCATGAAACGTAGCAGGGGTTGGCATAGACTAACTGCCTTCCAGTTAGCCACCATACTGCCTTGGCCGGAGTGTTTGGTTACTAATAACTTGCCATTCCGCTCTCATAAGCTCCGGCGGTAAGCTACAGCTACTTCATGGTCCTCTTGGGCATCGCTGCCATTAATTAGGTTCAGTCCAGAATACTCTTCTTCAACAACCCAGTTGAGTAATCAGGTTCAGTCCGGAGTACTCTTCTTGAACATGTAAATCTTTATAATATCATTTGACTTTTAAGAAAGCTTGTATATGATTTTTTATATTGTTATCGTCACTTTTCTTTTTGTTTAAAAGATGCCTGATTAACTAATAATGATTTGACAATTGCATAATTTTTATAAGCAATTGAATAATTCTTTAATTTGATGATATGGCAGTTATATTGTCGTCAAAATTATGGGTTGGTTACATTTTAATTTAAAATATTTAATACTTCCTCGCTCTAGTTTTTATTATAAGGCATTAACAATTTTCACAAACCAATAAAAACAATTAAAGTTAATAAAGTTATACTATAATTTAAATAACTTTCAATATTATTTCTACTGATTACACTAAACTCAAATATTATATTAATTATTATTCTTACCCACTACCCTTATTAATTATGGGCATACATGAAAAAAAAATAATTCATACGCTTTGGAAATAACCAAGTGCCTTATAAAAAGAATTAAATACAATTGCTAGTTGGTGTCTTATAATAACGACAAGAGGGAATAATAAAAATTGCAGAAAAATCTATGAAAAAATATGCTCTTTATTGACAAAAAAAGGTCCGATTCTTAACAAACATGTTAATCTTAAAGATGGTAATTTTTTTTTGTGTGTGTCACTAAATAGGAAATATATTTCTGTTAGGGGTGGGTATGGGTAAGGCTGGGCAGGACAAGGGGCCTGTTTGGCAACAGCCAAAATGGACTTATTATCCCATTAAATTGGATAATAAGTCCATCAAGTAAAAAAGGCCTGTTTGAGAAGGGAAAAAAATTGATGGACTTTAGATTGCAATGGGGTTTTTTTTCTGAAGCTCTTAGGGGGTGCTTATAACCCCATTGAAGTCCATTGAAAAGGAGTTTATTTTTTTTAGACCATTTTACCCCCAAATGTATGTTTAGATAAAATTTTATCTCTTTGGTATTTGTGTAAGTGAGTCTTTTAACAAGAAGCATATGGTAATTGTGATTATGGCGATGGAGGTATATATATTTAATATTCAGAATTCTTCATTTAAACTTGTGCACAAGCTAAAAAGCACTTGATCTGGGTCACCATATTTTTTTAATGTTGTTGTAACTATTACACTGAGAAGCTTAAAGTTCATTTGGATCGTCATATCATAGTATAAGCAAAAATCAGACATTGGCAAATAACTAACTTCACCGAATGGGGCATCAGATGTCATCTTCTTGTGATTATAAGAGCGTTGTTATTAGGCATACTACCGAGAAACTATCTTGAACTTCATTGATTAAGCACTTTATTGTATTGTAATTTATTTAATAGAATTTTACCATTTTAATTGGTAAATTTATATTTATATTTGATTTTTTATCCCAAATTATTACATTTTATAGGGCACATATATGTGTGTGTGTGAGAATTTGCTTCATGCCCTTTTCAGTCATTTTCCATCTCATCCAACTTTTTTTAAGCTATGCCAAATAAGTTCTCATTACAAACAAAAGCCGCTTCTGCTACTACTATCCCAAACACAAATCACATCAGAAAAAAGTCCATCAGAAAAAAGTCCATTAAGAAAAGTCCATCAGAAACAAAAACCACTTTTCCCAGATTTCCCAAACGGGCCCAAGGCCTCTACCCAATGCCCAGCCCAAAGAATGAACGGGCTGCATTTTGCAGCTCGATGCCCAGCTCTGCCCAATAAAAGCCCTAACCATTTTCAGGCTGGACAAGGTAGGCTGAGCAGGGCGGGCTTCACTTGTCCAAGTATTGATGCTTTGCTCTGCTCCTTAAATATTTTAGTTCACAGTTCACATAATTTCAAAGTTTTGGAAATAGCTGAAGTATAATATAATATATTTAGACACAATAATATAATATATTTTAAATAAAATAATATATGTGGAACAATATTTATTTAAATATATTTAATTTTTCAAGCAAGCCCAAATGGGTGGGGCAAGACCCCCTGCCCGATACAGCCCAGCCCAGTTAACTTTTTTAGGATTGGGCTGGATAATTTTTTAATGAACTTGGACGGGCATATTGACATCTAGGCATCATGGTCATGCTCAATTGCTCACCCCTAGTTACCATGCATGTCAATCGGACAAAATATAGTTCGTTTAACATGAAAAGATCGCATGTTTTTCTTCCCGGGCTATAACTTCAAATTTCTTGTAGACTGAGAAAGTGAAAAAAATGAGTTCCATGATTCCCGCGTTTTTATGTCCCCTTCCCTTTTTCATATATCGCACTCGCACTGTCGCCTGGTCTTTCTTGCACTTTCGGTAAAATAATTTCGTAAACCTAATTTACGCCCCCGGTTTATTAAATTTTCGTTTGCCTTCTCGTCATCTTTCCAAAGAAGGCGTAACGGCCAGTACTGATTCCCGCACTTGAGTGTGTGGGGGTGAGGGCTTGCCGGTGGAGATGCTGCGGACGAATGCATTCGAAGGCGCGAATGTGTTCATGTCACGGAACCTCGTGCCGCCGGAAGTCTTCGACACACTTCACGACGCGCTTAAGAATAACGGCGCACGTGTCCACCTCTGCTGCGACCCTTCGCGCAATGGGCCTCACGACTATCACATCATATCTCACGATCATGTAACAGCCTGATGTCCTGCGATTACTAGCTTCAGTTGAATTTGAGTTTGATTTCTGCATTTCTGATATTTCTCTCTCTCTCTCTCTCTCTCTTTTCAAATTTATTTGAAGGAGAAACTTGAAGATCTTAAAGCCCGAGGTTGTAATCTGCTTGGTAAGTTTGTATTTTAAGTTTCCACTTGCTATAGCTATTGTTACTGCCCCTTTTGATTGACCGTGTTAACTGAAATTTATTATCCTTTTTCGTTTTCCCATTCAGTAGGCAATTGCAAAGTTGATTTAAGAGCTTTTAGCAGTGTAATTATCTGAAGTTGCTTTTAGATGCTTAGAACCTCGTAATCTGATGGTTGAAAAAGCATTATTGTTTGCATTGGACATTTCCAGACGCGAGATTGGCATTTTAGAATCTGACGAGGCATGTTGTTACTATCTATTTAGTAAAAGCATGTCGTTTTGAATTTTGATGGTTGGCTCATCTGAATTGGATAGCATTTATCGCTACTCTATATCTATCCAGTATGGAGGATTTCCATGGTTGAATATTCCTTTTGCCAAGAAAAATGGCGTCGCTTCTGAGTTTTGTATCCGTTCTTGGGCAGGTCCTCAGTGTGTGCTTTCATGTGCAAAAGAACAAAGACCTCTGCCTAAACAGGGTTTCACTTGTTGCCTTGCCATGGATGGTGTCAAAGTACTTGCATCTGGCTTTGATATGGATGAGAAGGTACCCTATATTTTAAACAATACCAATACAAGTTAGCTTTATCTTCTTTATTTTCCATTCATTTTCTCTTAGCAAAGTAACAAGCATTCTTTGCATGACTGTTATCATGTTTTCTTTTCCCTTTTCGTTTTAGGCCTCTGGCTTTGGAATTACTAATAGAGGACCTGCACTTTTTTCTGGTTGTTATATTCAATTACGATAGTTAGAATTTTCGAGGCATTTTCTTTTTGTTTTCTTAAATGGATTAGTATTTTGTAAAAAAAAAGTTACTACTGCACCTCTCTTCACGTTTTAGTAGTTACTTGCTCTAAGTATCTTCTTACTTTCTCCTCCCACTATTTCACTCTCTGTTGATGTTTTTATTTTTTGGCCAAAGCTCTCTATTGATGTTCATCATTTGTATTTCGTACTGTGATGCAGATGAAGATAGGAGAGTTGGTAAATTCTATGGGAGGAATTCTGCATACTAAAGCTTCACTGGATGTAAACTTTGTGATTGTGAAAAATGTTTTAGCTGCCAAGTACAAGGTCTTGTAGAAGATGCTTATGTTCCATATTATTCTTAAATCTTAATCTCTCCTCCTTATTCTTTGTCATGTTGTTTATTATCTTATTGCCCTTCTCTCTCATTGTATTACATGCTAGCACACATAGTCATTACGCATGTTAATGCCAACATCAATAACTTCCTTATATTGCTTGAATTTTTCTAAAGGGTGTAATAACTAAACTTTGTCGAACCTGATGGTTGCAGATGCCTAAATCTTGTTTGCCTATTTTAAACATAGGTTGTCGTTTAATAGATCATTAATCCTTTTCAACTGCCTAAACAGATCTTCACGATGGTCTGAAATGTCTTTGAGCTCAAATTGATGCTGTACAATCTAATGTGTTTAAATTGCTTCCCATCTGGCAGTGGGCTTTGAATATGCTGAAGAAACCAATAATCACTTTTAATTGGTTAAAGCAATGCTCTATTGAGCATCGTATTGTTCCTCAAGAGTCATACAGGATTCTTCCCTTTTCTGGCTTGACAATTTGTGTTACCCGAATTCCAGCAGGTTTTAGTTATCTTTTGATTTTTTTCATAAGATAATTTTTGTGTTTGTTTTTGCCATCTAATTTGATTTTCATTTTATACAGATGAGCGCAGAAAAATTGAGATGCTTATTGTACAGAATGGTGGGAAATACTCTGCAGAGCTAACAAAGAAGTGCACACATTTGATTTCTGATATATCCTTTCTATAGTTTCTTTAAACAACTATCAGTTTAATCATGTGAACATTCATCACCTATTGTCCAAGAGGAGAAAACATCCTTCTTGCTTTTGGACAATGCTTCTTGTTAAATTTTAGTGGTCAGCTGCATAACTTGGACTGCCTGTAACATTCTCCTTAAACATTAAATGACTTTAGCACTGAGTGTCAATTGTATCAAACAGTGTTCATAATTTTGAACTGATAACTCTCGTGCTTCTAACATTAACTAATGTAATTATCTACTCTTTAGAATCTGTAATACTTTGGATATATCTGCTAGTGTATAATCTATCATCATCAAGAGTTTATGTTATTAAGGAGCATAATATCCCATTCATTATGCTTTTTAATTCATTATTTCATATTTTACTAAAACTCTTCCTTCAACTGACAACTACTGCTTACATTTTGATTTTTGAGTTTAAACTGGGAGGAACTGAAGATGGATCCAATTGGAAATTTAAGCTATCAGAATGGGCATTTATGTATAAATTTCTGCTAATGGTTTGCAAACTCTTTAATTGTGAAGAACTTGAAGTAATGGCTTCATATCATCGTATCCCGTATGAATGAACCGTCTAAGGATTCATTTTCTTTTCCTTGCCAAAAAGTTACCTTAGAAGATATATAAGATTCTTTGATGAGGTATTTTCCTCTTGTAATGACAAGTAATTTATTTCCTTGGACACTATTTCATGTGCAATTTTTGTCAATATTACCAAGCACGTTACTAGGTGGATAATTGTGTTCTTGACTGTTCTTAAGCTCCTGAAGGCGACAAATATAGGGTAGCGAAACGATGGGGTCACATTCATATTGTGACAAAGAAATGGTTTGATCAGTCTATTGCCAGAAGAGGTAACTCTTTGGTTGCAATGCATAATTTTGCAGTGCCTTTTGTATCTTGACCTTCATAATTCGATTCCTACCACAATACCTGACGACATTGCATCATTTTTTTAGCATATCTGAATGAGGAGTCCTACCCTGTTCAGCATGGACCTGTATCTTCACAAAGAATGTCTATCGATAATTTAACAGCACAACATAGTCAGGAAATGAAATATGGGAAATTGCAATCTGCAGCATCATCTGGACTTCCAGATTCATGTATGCCTGTTTCCTATGCTGAGCTTGTGGACGGAGATCCAGATGCTACACAGTCAGAAAACACTTCTGCTGCCATTTTAGATGTTCCTATCTCTGTTAACGGGACAGATCCTGAAGTGCCTCCAGTGCAACCCAAAAATGAACCAAACCTTGACAGTGCTGTAGCCAGAGATTCTGAATCTGATGATAATGACCTGTACTTATCAGAGTGCCGAATTTCACTTGTTGGCTTTGAAGCTTCTGAAATGCGTAAACTAGTTAATATGGTTCGTAAAGGAGGAGGATCCAGATATATGTCTCTTAATGACAAGTTGACTCACATAATCATTGGAACCCCTTCGGAAATGTGAGTCTAGTTTGATGTCTTCCAGAAATATTTTGGATGCATATCTTCTCTATGTTTGGAGTGCTGTGTTCTCTTTCTTTTAGTTAATCTTGATAATTACTATTCCCATGTTGTGTTTATCCAGAGAAAAGAAGGATGTAAGGAGCCTTGCTGCTTTGGGTATCATCTACGTTGTTAAGACTACATGGCTTGAAGATTGTGACCGTGAAAAGAAAGAAGTCCCTGTTCTTAAGAGACACATTGCGCTTGATCTTCTTCTTCCAAAAGGTCCATTGTTATCATGTGCAATTGTACACATTTATGGTCTGCGACTGTTATCTCCTACTTTTGTGCAAAAAGGAGAAATCCTTTAATGAAACTTTGTTGTGTTAAATTTTCTTTAATGGCGGTCAGAAATATACTTTCCTGAGATATATGTTCATTTTTTTATGATTGCTTAGGTTCAGCATCTTTTGTGAAAGGAGCTGTAACCGGCATTATGGGCATGAATAAGAGTAAATGCCCCAGCACTCATCCAAGCTTGCAAGCTGATCCGGTGATTACTGGTATGGACTCTAGAGTTGTAATGCCATTATCTGTGGAGAAAAAAGAACAGAAGAAGCCAGAGATTGATGTGACTGATCAAACCTTTCTTAAATCAATGGACAAGTCAACACAGCAAACGCAACTTCCTTTCGTTAATAATAAAATGAAGGCTCAAAAGAAGATGCATAATGAATCTTCTCAGTGTGCAAAGTCATCAACAGTTTTCTGGGGAAGGACGTTTTGTTTTTCAAATTCTTTTCCTGAAGAGAGAGTAAGTTTTTGTTGTCTATGTTTATTAAATATGATATGATATTGCATTCTAATTGTGAGTTTTGATGTATGGAGTCAATGAACTAATGCATATGTAGGAAGTTGTAAAGTCAGATAGTAGATGGTAGGACTTAGGTGTCCTAAATTTTTTGCCTAAAAAAATAATATCTGGAAAGATACATTTGAGCCATTCAGTTGGTTTGGATTTACCTTACCGCCTCTTAATTCTCCAGATGATATTACTCTAATTCCGCAAACCACCTTCATAAACTAGACACTTCCTTTTAAGCATCGAAGTGCAATATCTTCCATTAAAATATTGAACTGTCATTAAAATAAAAATGCAAACCTCAATCCAATAAACTGGATGAAATTTCTGTCCCCATACCTGCTTGTCTGAATTCAATGATGCGTGGATATTCTTTATATGGTAACATAACTTTTGATTACCCGTTATAGATGTTCATTGAAATTCTGTAGATGTTTTTAAGAGATTATTCAGATGGTGATAACCATTTGGTGGTTTGACGTCATTGTCAATTACTTGTGTTTTGTATTGTTTGGTTTTATTATAGTTATTTTGTTTTTTTATACTAAATTAATAACTTCTTTTCTCTAAATTCTAAAATGATGGCTTCCTATCATAACTGATCATGACTGAAAAGCTTGTCTGACCTGATAGGCTGGGTTCACTTCTTTAAAGTCATGCTCATGCAACCTTTATCATCATATTACTGTAAACATTCTTAAATTTTGCATAATTTGTTTAGACATGATTGTTTTTCAAAACAATTTTTTTAATTAAAACTTATTTTGCCAGAGAAAATCATATCTCTAATTTTTCACCCAAAAAATCACTTGAAAAACTATTTTTCAAGAAAAATTTTGTTTCAATATATATAAAATTTCGCTAATAATAGATTTCTGTTCAAGTAATTATGTAGTTTTGGTTTCTTTTGCCAGAGAGATGAGATTATTCAATGGATAAATCAAGGGAAAGGAGAAATGGTAAATGGGCACAGAAAACAGAATGCCCATTATACTATTGAGTGTCATGGTGTAACAAGGAGGTTGGAAGAAATTTCCCAAACTACATATATTTCCAGTCATTGGATACGATCTTGCTTAGAGGTAAGCATGATTATTTCACAAATGTGAACTTCCCTGTTTAGTTTTTTATGCTAAATGTTATATTTGCAGTTTCCCATTTGGTTATTGATTTAAATATGAATAAGTTGGGATATGGATTGATTGGAAAAGGAAAAACCTTGATTTGTTCAAACTGTTCTGGTTTTTACCACAAAAGTACAATTGATCATATTCATAAGAATATTGAAATAAACATTAACTTAAAGATTGCCACAAACACTACGTATCCAGATTTCAACACGATCTATGTGTTGTATTCTTGCCTCTTCTTCGATTTCTTTTACTTACAGCAGCTAACGAATTATATCTTAAAATATTGCAAAAGCTTATTTGCCCTTGTATTGGTGATAGTGTACCGAGTTTGAAGTTTTGTCCATAAATTAAATTAGTTTGATTTTATTAATATTTATTTTAGTTTCTTTCATTATTATTATTGGCTTATTATTATTATTATTATTATTATTTTCTTAAGTAGTTGAAAAATAAGTGGAATATTCCACTAGTAAGATTTACTTGTTATAATCTAGGATTGTTAGTCATTTAGATTTCGCATTTGAATTTGAATTGGAGTCTTTCTCTCTGTAAACTATCTTTAGAAATTGGCATATTGCCTCATCAATAAAGACATCAAATTTTCAGAGAGTAAATTGGTTTAGAAGATTCTTTGCCTAATCTTTATCTCAGAATTTCTCATAGCTTTCTCAACTTATTTTCTCAAATCAACTTTAATTATCTCAATTTAATTCTCATATAACCTACTCAAATCGGTATCTTATCAATTGGGAAAGAAGGAATGAGATCCCAGGGTCCTCTGTCGAAGTTTCTTCAGTTTTCTATACTCCATTGCTCTTACTGGTAGATCAGTTTGAGTGATCATGAATGTCTAGTGTTCATAAATCTATATGTCCTTTCTTTGCTTTTCTCATATTTTGCTACTAAATAATTCATGTCTCAATCTTTATGCTCTTAATGCTTTTTTAGCATGATTTGAATAGGTTTTACTTATGATCAACCATAGTTTTCCTCATCATTTAGTCATTGATGTATTCATAATGAATAAATTTTTGCTATCAACTGGATTATTTAAGAATTTACCTTGTTTGTGTACATAACCATTCAGCCTTTTAATAATTGCTGATCTTGTTCTAATGTCTTTGTTGAAGAATGACTGCTTGCTGGATGTTGATAGTCACATTCTTTATTCTCCACTCCCTTGCTGTATACCCTTGCCTGGGTTTGAGGGCTTTCGGTTTTGTGTTTCTCAATACAAGGGGAGAGACAGAATACTGCTAAGGAACTTGTGCTTTGTTCTTGGAGCTACATTTGTGGAGAAGTTGACGAAGAAAGTTACTCATTTATTTTGTAAATTCATCAATGGGCCCAAGTATGAGGCTGCTTGTAAGTGGGGGATCCAGGCGGTTACATCTGAATGGATATTTGAATGTGTCAAAGAGGTACTTGTTTTAGCTTCTGTGTGGAATGATAGGAGATTGAATGCATGCTGGTCTGTAGACTCATCTTAATTTGCATACATGTCTTAGTGCATCATGTATATATGTCTATAGGCGTTTTGGGGGGGGAGCAAAAGAATTGTTAAACAATGTGCTAATTATTTCAGAATAAAGTTGTTGCTGTTGATCAATTTTTACCCAAAGAAGTCTCTGTTCAAGATCAAGAGAACCAAGAGGCAGAAGTTTTTACTGTGAGTCAATATCCTAGCCCGGCTGACAGCATTAGTGGAGATGGCTCTGCCCAGTATTCAAGTCGATCAAAAAATTTGAGAAACATACCGAATCAGAATGTAGGTAGTCAAATCAACAACTTCGGGGTTGATGCTAAAATATCAAGTGCTTACTGCAAAAAGGCAAGGCTTTTGGAAGAGTCTGGCCTGTACGATACAGTGCCTTCTGCCATAGCCTCAGCTACCCCTATCAGCACTATGAGTTCTACAGGAAACAATATGCTGATAGATACCAGCGAGGTTTCCCCGGCTGTTCCTGATGTTGCTGCTGCTATTGAGGGCTTGTTAGAGGAAACTAGCAAGGTAAAAGTGCTGTATGTTTGGTACTTTCTTCTTTATGTCCATATTTACTTCTGAACTTATTATGCTTTTCCTTGTTCCCCTCAAAGATGCATGATCAGACATCCCCAGGGAAAACCGTGAATAAGGGAAATGTATCCTTCAAGTGTATTCATTTTTATTTTGTTTCATTATATGATTGAGTTTTCATTTCTCTTCTAAACGAGTTGCAATCCTTGATGATAGATTAGAATTTTTCGTCTGCTTGTTCTGTTCTCGGTGAAAACCAATCAAATCCTCACACTGCCATTGGATTTTCCGAACACTGGCTGAACAGGCAAGCTCTATATTTCTCTCTCTTTACTGGTTGACATTTAGTTGTCAATATTTTACATAGTCGCCGTGGTCAAAATTATATAACCTTTGTTACTATTCTTGTCATTCTACTTTTAATGATATCATAAATGTGCAATAAATGTCCTTTTTCTTTATTTCCACATGAATGATTTTGCATCAATCCGAACTATTTATTTCTGATCTAAGTATATTTGTTTCTTTCTCTCACCTCTCACCGGATCTAAGACTGATCAATTGTGTTTCATTGTTCGTTTGTATTTAGCTTTTGTTTTTTTTCTCCTTCAGAAGTAGCAGAAACGAGGATAATGATGATGCTTCTCGAGATGGAAGAGCAGCTTATGATAATTTTAGTGAAACGCAAACAGAATCTCAGGTTTTATCTGGCAATCAACTCAACTCTCTCTCCGTTTTTTTTTTTTTGGCTTGCTTGTTCTGTTCTATTTGAACAAAGATTTGTCAACTCCTGCAACAAATCTTTGGTATTCCTTCTGAATACATCCTGCTTAATGATTCGATCCTCAAAATCAGTTCTATATTTCAAACTCAGGTTGTTGGTTATGAAGAAGATTTGTCTGGAAGACAAATGCTCATCGACAGAGTCCGTACACGTGGTAGCATGGCTTGAAGTATTAGGACAGCTCCTTGAAGGAAGATCAAGAAGCTTGTGCTAATTTGACGGTGAATCTGTATTAACAAGAAAATTAAAGAAAATCATGTCCGTCTTGTCTTGCATAATTAACATAGGTTTTAAAAAAAGAGCATCCCTGCTAAGGGTCCGCTGTCAAGATTATCAAGGTTGCAGGAGATCAGTATTGGAAGGTCAATATTAACTGTGTTGGTCGAGAGAAGTTGCACCCATGCCCCATATTACTGTCTAAGGTCGAAAAGGAATGAGCGGGGAGGGAAATATATCGATATTTCTTTGCAGGCGTGTTGTATCTATTGATGAGTTGTAAAAGCCAGTTCCAATCAAATCAAAGAACTGTACAGTGATCATTGACCCATGTGACGTATAGGCTGATAGTCTACAAACTCGAGTGTGTGCTTATCAATCATTTGGGCATTAGAAGATTTATTATAGCTGTTGGGGCACATGTCCAGCTTATGAGCAAACACAGAGGGACGGGGTGGCTGCTTGAAGACTATACACAAGACCCTTGCTCCGGACTGGAAAATAAGAGCTGCCTCGTACTTATGTAGAGAGGGCAACACTTGCACTTTGGTTAATTGTACTATATCTTCAGCTGATAGACTTCACTCTCTAGTCTTCGCTCTAGTACTATTTTGATGTGTGTACACACAATGAGATGTGCTCTCCTGGGTTTGGTTTGTGTTCAACGTAATAAGTTTGGGGTGAGCCCTGTTTCTCCCACAAAAAACAATTTAAATGGCATGCCAAAAAGATTAAGACATCAATTTTAAAAAGTTATCCAAATGATTTTAAGTTTTTAGTCTTGAAAAAATAACTTTTCCTTTATTTATTTTATTTAAAAATAAATGTGTAAATTTAATAATAAAGTTATAGATGAGGTGTGTCTGGCACCATACATTTTTTAAAGCAAGTATACTAAATTCTCAACGATTAAGTAGTATTTTTGCTCTGGAAGTATACGACTTCTGAAAGTTTTTTTTCAGTAATGTTGTCTCGGAAGTTTTTTTTGGGAGCAATGTTACCTTGGAATTTTTTTTTATAGCAATTTTATCCTTCCATTAACAAACCTAACAGTCAACTAACACCCCCTAAAAAACTTTCAAAATAAAATTACTCCTGATTATACTTTGGGGGCCAAAATACTAGTTAACCCTTATTTTCAATTGAGGCAATAGTACCAACACCGTTAACTGAGCATAACTTCTATTAAATTTCTATCACCTCGTGGCCCCATGATATGTCCACATGTCACACTTGTCATTTCCCCTCTCTCTCCCCTCTTGCCGTCGCCCACTCTTCTTCTTCATCAATCTCAAGTCTACGCCTCAGCAACCCACCCCTCAATCTCTTCTTCCCTGTTAAAAACCACCGACCAACCTTCCCCCGCTCCCCCCGGAAAAAAAAAAAAAAAAGCAATCATGCAAATACATTTTTGTTTTATTAATTGATATACGAAGACAAAAACCCAAGAATTCGTGAGCCATGAAGTTTCTTGAATTTAGAAAAGCAGTGTGCTAATATCATCTAATATCTTCATCCTGTAATTGGTATACTTTAGCGCAAAGCTAGCTGGTGTTGCTTTGGTTTTAGTGGGAAGAGAGGGTGGGGAGGTTGGTTGGTGGGTTTTAAAAGCGAAGAAGAGATTGAGGTGTGGATGCGGAAGAATCCTCTCTTTCACTATCTTAAAAATTGATCTAAGCCCTTAGCAACGCAGCAAGCAAGAGACATCTCATTTATCTTAAATTACCATAATGATAATTTAAAAAGTAGATAAAGTATTTCTTTCTCAATCTAGATCAATTTTTGAACAGTTGAGATGTAAGGATGAGAAGAGAGATTCTGAAAGAAACCGACTCCGTGGGCTGCTGAGGCGTAGACTTGAGATTGATGAAGAAGGAGCGGACGACGGCAAGAGGGGAGACTGGAAAAAAGGGGACCGGGGGGGGGGGGGGGGGGGGGGAATGACAAGTGTGACATGTGGACATATTATGGGCCCCAGGTGATAGAAATTTAACAGAAGTTATGCTCAGTTAACGGTTTTGGTAATATTGCCCTCAATTGCAAACTTTATGTGTACTTTTTTTTCCCTCTTTAGATAAATTTATAGTGCCAGACAATTTTATTGTTAAATTTACATATTTACCCTTTATCTTAGCTATATAAAAGCAGAGCAGTAGGCAGCCCACTGCTTGACACCTGTTCTTTTTATTCTACAAACTGCTAAAATAACTCTTTTTACTTATTATTTTTATCAAATAATAAACGCATCCTCTTAATATTTGAACGGCTAAAATAAAAAATAAAAAGCAATGTGGTTATGAAAGAAGGATAATGGGGAAGGTAGTTACAGACTATTTTATCAATCTTACTTTTTCCTCAATAATAACTGTTTTTTCAAGTTTTTATTTTCAAATCGCGTTTGAATTTACTGTTTTTTTTTCATGTTTTAAACTTTAAAATTTATTTCCTAAAAGAAATATATGAGATGTAGTTAGAGCTAATATTGTGATTCAAATTCCAAATAAATTAACTAAGATAATTTCTTATTTTATCAATCTTACTTTTTCCTCAATAATAACTAAATATTTTTTCATCAATAACCGCAATTAAATGTAATGTCTTTCAAATTGAATTTACTATTTTTTCAAGTTTTTATTTTCAAAATGCATTTGAATTTATTATTTTTTTCATGTTTTAATCTTTAAAATTTATTTTCTAAAATAAATATATGAGATGTAGTTAGAGATAATATTGGGATTCAAATTCCAAATAAATTCACTAAGATAATTTCTTATTTATTTGTCTTCTTATATAAGTAAATTTAAATTTTAAAGGACCAAAAGATTGTATTACCCATAATTTAAATTTGGATATATATATA